>PNEQ01053146.1:0-13383 GCA_003012365.1 Medauroidea extradentata
ATTCTGGACCAGCTCAACGAGCTACAGGAAGTGAAGTGCGGGATACCTTTGCTGACTACTTCATGGGAATTGGTGCTGTGCCATTTCAAAGACATCATATGTGGTAGTTTGAGAGAAAAACAAACTTGCTTGTATATAGCTCCAAATAAAAATAAACTATTTTGTACTTGCCAAACAACATGACTGCCCCACGCAGCCGACAACAATGGGTAAAATTTGTATAGTAGTTAACACTTAGCCTATAAGTTAGGTAATAGTTAACACGTTCGTCAACATTTTTAATCGTTTTACTATAAATTTCTATTCAAAATGGATTACATGAAGTAAATAAAGGTTTTACTTACATTAATCCTTCCGTTCTGCTTCGGTCATTTCGTCCCACGTATCAAACATTTGTTTTCCGATGCCATGCCATTGTTTTTCCCTAACATTCTTGTCCATGTAGTCCTTGCTTGCTTTTTCCCAAATACTCGGATTTTCTTGGACAAGTTGGATAAACTTGTCGACGTCAAACATTTTCGCACCGCACTGCAACCGTACTGCTCTGTGTAAACGCTTCAACTCAACTGCAGCTGTCGTTCTCGGAATGCGGCAGTGCGGTAGTGCGGCGCGCCCGCAGCATACTGCGGGCGAATGCGGCGACTTGCGGGCGCGCCGCGCTGTGTATACGATTCCATTTACACCAATGTGTTGTACTGCTGCGGCAAAACTGCCGCGGTTAAACCACTGCAGGGAAATCGCTATGTGTACACCAGGCCTTAGGGTGGAGAAGGCAGGTGCAGAGAGAGTGGTGTCTATAGGGAGAAGGACTCTAGGTATGTTGGGAATGGTATTGAGGAGTGTTAGTAGTGCAGTAAAGTGAAAGGCATATATTAAAATAATAAAATGGTATGACCAATGCTGCAGCATAGTGGTACTGTACGTGAAATTGTAGGTGTAGACTGGAGAAGGTGCAAAGTTGGGCAACAAGTATGGTGAAGGCTAAATGGAGAAGGCAAGGTAAGGCTGTTGAAGATAAAGGGAACTTTTGGCCATCTGTGATGCTGAAGAAACTAGAGTGGAAGTCGTCGAAGGAAAGTAGAAGAGAGGAAAGGCTGGTTAGGTTGTACAAGGTGGTGAATGGAAATTGAGGTTGGGGTAAATTAGGCTGCCTGTTAACTAAGAGTACAGAGGAAGAGGGAATAACAGAGAGAAAAGTGAGGGGGATGAAGAGCAGAACAGAGCGAGGAAGGCAGTAAATGCTTAGGAGGTCGGTGAGGGAGTGGAATTTGCTTTCGGAGGAGTTTGTTACAGTGACAAGAGTTGGGAAGTCAAGATTTTGAGAATTGAACTGTGGAGGAGTCATACCTCTTTGACTGCTTCTGTCATCAAGCGCACCACTTCTGAAAAGATATTTATGAAATTTCTCATGTAGTACACCACACCGTACGTAAAACAGAAATACTTTTGTAATGCATGTGTAATGGCCAACAGTCGTACTGTTCAGATGGGGCAAAGGTGTTTGAGGACCCTCTGGTGTATGTTTGTGATCCGCAGGCTCCCAGGAGAATAAGTAATGAAGTTTTCACATTGTAGAAATGTAATTGAATTCTTAATGACAATTTGTTTTACAGTATTTTATACAGAGATAGGTCGAGGGTGGCTTGCGAGGTCGCAAGCTTTTGTGAGTGGTGTGTAATGTCACTATGGTAAATTTCGAGGATTTTTTTTATTTAATGTAAATACAGGCCATAAATACCAACAAATGAAACTTTGTTTTGATTTCTTGTCATTATGAGTACCGAAATTACATACATATTTGTCTAAAATGTAAACTGAAAAATTGAAATTTCTTTCGACAGACTTCATTCAGCGAGTGCCTACAGCAGTTTTGTAGATTCTAGACGTGTTCTTGTTGAATGTATACTTATTAGTTTTAATTATACAATTTAAATGACATATAAAAAACATATAAAAAAGTTTAAAAACCCTCACTGACAAATCAAAACAATGCCTGAAGGACTACAATCTACAGGTTCGTCGAGGAATGTTTAGGCCCCGAGGCTGCCGTATAAATACAATCTCCTTGAAAATAAATGAAGTTTCACGCCACTCGTGAAACGAAATAATATTGTTTTTACAGAAAACATAAGAAAACTGCAGTGCAAAATCATTGACGCTGAAAACTTTTGTGCTAGTTATCAGTAAAAAGTAACTTTAATAATACAGTGTTCAGGGTGGCGAGCGACCGGGAAAACCGGGAAAAGTCAGGGAATTTAAGACGTCTGGAGAAGTCAGGGAAAAGTCAGGGAATTCTCTAAAAAAAAACCTGGAATTTCAAAATTTGGTAAACGAACATTTCCGCGAAGGCAACGTACCATTTTATTGGTACATAAACCAATTTTATAGTTCCGTAATATCTTTTCGTACCGATATTGTAGTTGTGTGGAACAGTAAATTTGACTCGTGGTACCAGTTTTTCGTAAAAAATATGATTTTTTGGCGTTTTGTACCAGAATTTTCAGTGGTTCCCGCCAGTCATGCCAGACCAATGGTTTCCCTCTCAATGTGTTGTGATGTTTTCAATTTTCCACAATGATAAAAAATTACTCTCTCGTGGAATTTCTTGCGTACTGTTTACAAAATGCTGTAAATTTTAATGCATTTTTAGTTAATAACGTAGGTTTCAAACAGTTGTGGTGTTTTCCCCTAGAGTTCGTAGTAGAAATTGACGGCTTGGACTTGGCAACATAGGATTCTCAGTTCGCTTTTGTTCTTACCATGCAGCATGCTGAATGCTGATACGTTCGTTAATCGTTGTCGGTTGTTTATTGTTTACTTGGCGTGGCGCAAATAGTTTTTTCTACGGTTTGTGCGAGTATTAATATCTTCTGATCATGTCTGAAGTCCGTGGATTTACATTTAAATTGTATTTTATCCAAAGATGTACCGCGTAATAGAGGAACACGCCTGAACTTTTGGGCTCGTGCAGTGACGAAGGTGTGTTAAAAAGGTATACCATAACGTGACGTGATCTCGTGTGTATTTTTGAAAATGATTAAGTGCATTAAAAATATCTAGAAATGTATGTTCAATGAGTGTTATTTCCACAACGTAATTAATTAAGCGAAAACAGGAATGACAGGAAGAAACATACTGTATTGGTTAACCGATCCTACTACTAGAATCGTGAAGATCCTGGAGAGAACTGTGCAAGGTGCAATTCGTGCAACGTTAATTTATTTTAAGCAACATGTGCCGGCATTCCGTTATGAGCCTTGTTGAAGGCAGAAATCCCTAAGTAGGCTGGGAGTTTAAACTGTGAAGGTAGGCCTAGATGCTTTTTCAAATCTGTGCCATGTGAAACAACAATGTTTCCAGACTAGTGTCACAGCAAAGAAATTTCAGTTACAGCGAGATAAGATAGGTTTTTACCTCACATTTGTTCTTGGTGTCGTATTTCATGGATGAAATAAGTTAATTGCTAGAAGGGGAAGAAAGTTGTAGTTTGTTTCGACGAATCATTGAACAAAGTTTCTCAAAAACAACAGGTGCACATTAGAGTATGTTTTTGGGATTCAAAGATTGTTAGTGTATTGTCCAGGCATTACACATCTATTTTTAGACAACTTATTAAATGCTTTTAATTCTGATATCGCGAGCTTTTCTCTCCATAGCTTCACAACAACAGCATTTTAAAAGTAGAAAGTCTATTTACATACGTGAAAATTGTTGTATTTGAATATTCCTGTTACTTTGTTGCTTTGTAAATAATGAAGATATGATAGAATTTCTGCAAGGTAAAGTTATGTTGATTAGTAGTGTTCATCTTCACAAAAAAAGGTAAATATTAAGTATCACTACTCATCGTGTTGGCAAAACTATTGATTTTAGAAATATAGTTTATTATGAAAGTTGTATCTACAGACATTGTAAGTAGTCCTACGTAATTTTTTTGTTAGGTTAGCTTAAGTTGGGTTAGGTTATGTTAGTTTAAGTTAAATTTGGTTACAAACATTAAATTAGGTCAGGTTAGGTTCCCTAACCTAATTTAGGCAACTAACAAAAAATTTTACTCAAGGTTTTTGGAGACATTAGAAGTAGTCCTTCATAAACAATTTGTTGCCTAACCTAACAAAACTTTTTTTTTACATAGCACTACTTATATCATCCCTAAACACATTTTTATTAAAATTATGTGTCTAAAATCAATAGTTTGGCCAGTACACGATGGTTAGCAATTCTTGATATTTACCCAAAAAAAATTTTGCCGCGATTAATACAACCTGGTAAATTTTATTGATATTTTATTGATATTTTCGATATATGAAATTATTTTTGTATTCACTGGGATACACAACTTGAAAAACAGCATATTAAAATTATTTACTATACATTTTTCTGTTTATTCACCTAAATGACAAAAGGAAACACATTTCCTCTTGCAACAAACATTACATTTCTATGTTATCGTTTCAGTATAAATAGTATGGAAATTTTCCTCTGCTGCTCTTACTGTCCAAGTAGTTGTCAACTTGCCTTAGGAAAGTTTTCTGTTTTTGTAAATGTTAAAACAAGCACATTCGTTTAGATTGTGGAATGCTATGTACGCTAACTTATTGAAATTGGTTTGCAGTAAGTGTAAAAATGGAACGTAAAAAATGAAACATATAAGGATGATGTGTACGTTATTAGAAATGAGTTTACTTTTAGGAATCAATTTCTTTGCAACAGAAAAGATGTTACGTTACGTAACGTCACTAAAATTGTGTTGAAAATAGTTTCTTTTTATCATTCATTATTTCGATATACGAGAATTGAAAATTTCATAACATTTTTTCCTCCATCACAGCTGCTAAATTAAGCAATGGAAGAATTTGAAACTGCTGAGGCAATTTTCAATGTTGTACCCAAATGTACTCTTGTTGACGTTTTCTTGATTTCCCAGGTTTAATCAACACTGAGAGAGTTACAGGGATTTTACAAAATTCGGTAGCATGGCCTTCTGTTTGACAATATTTTAATTCCTTTTATAACTTTCAAGAAAATCAGATTAAACAAATTATTTTTATGATCTTTAGAAATATGAAAATTTTCTCAGGAATTGTAAGAGACGCTTAATTCAAACATAAGTAGGTTGGAAATGTATATCTGCCATCGGGAAAGTGAAGTGACGAAATTTCATTTGCCGTAATTTCTGTTTCAAAATCACTAAATGTAAATGAAGCTTTGCAATATTTCAATGTACAAATATTTGCCTTGCAGTACTATAAATAATAAAGTCTCTTGAATCTTAAATTTTAAGATAAATAATATTCAATCTTGATAGTGCATTGAACCATAGGGCAGACAAGCACTAGTTTGTACAAAACAGCTGATTATGTCCGCGATGCTCCTCTTGTGACGTCACCTGCCAAGGGGTATATTGATGTAATATTTTCAAAATGAGTGTGGGAAGGAGATTTATCATAACATATTAGTGCATGAGTGAATTTCCTTACCTGCAAATAAATTTCACATACAGATATCTGTAAACCAACCCACTATGTGCATAATAATAGTGTTGTAGGGTACACTTCTTCATTATTTTAATATTGTTTGCGGCTAAATATTAGCAAAGTGGGTGTTTAATTTTAATACACACTGTTAGTAGGTACCTATCCAAAATGTAAATTCCATACAAGAAATGAAATTCTGACTGTGTGTCAGTTCAAAAATTTTATATGGTAACGTAAATGTGACAGGAACAATTACTGAGAGTAACTCATTAATGCAACTAAACACAACGAAAAAAGTATTACGTAATAGGAGTAAAAGTATATAAGACGTGCCAAATTCACCTCTGTTTCAATTAAATTTGTTTTACTGAAACATTTAACACTTTGTTCATGATCTTTGCAGTATATCAGTGTAGAGTAAGTTTGATTATACCTGAAGACTTATGACAACATTCCTCAGTCTATAACATTTCCATATTATGTTAATGTAATTACATAGGCGTTCACGGCAGGTAATATTTGGGGGCACTAGTATAAATAAAAGATTCCAGATGCTGTCTACATGTGTTTGTGGATGTTCTCAAGTGAAACAGTTTTTGTCTGTGAATTTTTTTAAAATAAATGTTAGTTGATAAATGTACTGTATATGTCTCTAGGAAGGAGCAACGATTTGAAGCAGAAAAACTATTGGAAACTGAAGGACTATGTGGAAGAAGTAATGGAAATGGAACAGCAATTGGAAGCTGAAATGCTGGAAACATGCTTAGAGAGCAGTGAAATTGAGTTAGTATTCCAGTTTTATAATGTTTTAATAATATTTCATTAAAATCAGTTTAAAATGTATTTTGCAGTTAAAACTATTATTTGCTATTATTTTGCAAAGGTTGCTGGCCAAAACATATACTGTTCTGCAGCCAATACCACCACAGAAGCTGATTACGTATTCCGTTTCTTCATCTTTAAAAGAAGATACATGCACTTCTGTGACTTTGGATTGCTGCCCTGAAAAAGTTATTGCTGACACTCATAAAAGGTATGTTGCTTAGGAACCAAAATTCAGAAGAACAATTTTAGATGTTTTCTACGAAGAGAACGTTTAGCCATTTTTGTTGCTTAGTGAGGTTCTTAATTTTTCAGCAACTTTTAACGTGTAACTTTAGGTATTTATTTAAAATATATAATTTTAGATGTAAAATGTAATTGGAAAATTAAAGAAGGTGAGGTGAATTGAGATGAAATCTGTTCTCTGAGGGTGGAGCTTTGAAGGATGCTCGACACTGATTGGCCAGAGGCACCCCTTCGTGACCACTGGACTGGGAGGGTGGTTTCCCGCCAAGACAGTGAAGAGCTGCGATGAGAAGATGGGTCGAGGCATTTGGCCGCGGACGTCGGGGAAGAATGAAGGTATCCAATTTTCAGCTATTCGTTTAGTATATTTAGGGCGGCGGTAGGCACCCCGTGATAACATTCATCGTGAATAATTTTTTGCTGAATAGTGGAATTGAAAGCAAAGAGGGGCGGCAGTAGGCACCTCAGAGTGTTTGACGTTCATCTTCTTGAAATAGTTAAGATCAATATTTTCTTGCACGATCTACGAGAGCAGTTCTCGGCAAATTCACTAAGCCAGGAAACAAACATTCAGCATTTGTAATTGTTGAGATAGATCAACCCCGTGTTACCTGTGTGGTACATACGAGGAATGTCGTAAACTCTTAGGAGTTACTATTTATTTCATTAGAAATGACTCTGTCCATTGCCTTGGCATGAATACAAAACGAACAACAAACTCAAGCAATCACTATATGGACACACAATTGGTACAGTAACGAATGAACTTCCTAAAAGTGTCACAAACGACTGACACAGCTCTTAAAATTAAAAAAAAAAATATTAAAAAATATAAGATGAGTTGTGTACGTCGTTTCTAACATTTAGGAGTTTAATTCCACTGTACAGTGAATGCTTGAGTTTGTTGTTCGTTTTGTTTTCTATTCATGTCAAGACAATGGACACAGTACATTCGAATGACATAAATAGGATTGTATCACCATTGCCAAAAAACTTCAAGAAGATAACTATTATTAGAAGTGTTTGTCATGTCATGGATAACTTGTGATGCGTTTCAGTATAATTTTATTTTATTACATCTGACTACTTTCGTTCATTGAATACGTATTATCTTTGTTCTAAATTGCAGTAACTAAGTGCAGACACAAGTAACATTTCATTGCAGGTGTCAACGCTATTGGTAATGACTGAAATCATTAGAACCGAGCATAATGGAAAATGGGCCTACCACTGATATTTCGCAAGTCATTGAACGATATCTAGGCTTTACTTGCACGCTATACTTTCATCACATTACATGATATAAATCTTGTCCTGAAATTAGTAGGAAATTAAAATTAAAATTATTTAAGATAGGTTGTCATCTTGTGTTTCCCTATTAGAATAATTGAAATATTATGCAACAACCTTTGTTAAGTGGATAATAAATTATAAATTCGTGTTAAACAGTAAATACATTTTAAACTTATAATTGCATGCTCAGTGCCCTACATAATAAGAAATAGGCTTTTTAAATAATATATTCTTCCTCTCCTTTTTTGTAAATAGTTTACTCCCCTTTATAGAATATTATATTTTTAATTGTGTTCATTAAGCCAATATGTGTGAGCAATTGTTGAACAAAAAGTTCCAAAATTTGAGCTATCAGTATTTACTAGACTAGAGTACATATGTTGCGAGGGTTGTACATACATTGAGTGGCGTAAAAGTGACCCAGCAGAGCATTCTTTATATGAAAAAAAAATTATGCTACAGCATTATTTGCAATAAGTGTTATATTAAAAAATTTTTTTTCTAATCTTAGTCACCAACACACAACAATTTGAGGTCATAATACACTTATAATTTGCAAACTTAAATTTTAAATAAATTACACTACTTGTAGCAATAGAGTTGTTTGTTTCCATAATGCATGTGTTTATTACAGTTTGGCTGCCATTTTGTTGTACCAGCAGATGAAGCAGAAGCCACAAATTGCAGAAGCTGCATTAGTGAAGACATCTCAGATGCCCATAGTGCAGTTCCATTTATGTTAGACAAACAAGTTTTGGCACTTGCAGTTTATTTCACAATAGCACTGTACAGAACACTGAGATATGCTTTGATGAAGAAGAAACTCCTGTGTCAAATATGCAAGAAATGTGCGCTTTGACTACTTCACAAGAGACTGTTGAACTAGGGTCACGAATTGTGGAAATGAGTTTTTGCTAACAAAACTTAAGGAAGTTAGTCAGCATAATAATGCTTTTGGATGTTCACTAGCGAACCTGCATGTCTCCAAGGAAATTAGGAAAGGATTGGCATCCATAATAGTATTTAAATGTGATATGTGCCTTCTTGAATTTCATGTACCAACAAGTGATCCAGCCACAGACAAAAGTAATATGGATGTGAATACTCGCGCAGTAGCTGGAATCATGAGCATTGGAGCAGGTTTCAATCAACTTGACGATTTGTGTGCTACGATTCCATTTATATCTTCTAAGACATACAGTCGTTTGCACGACATAGTTTGCGATGGTTGGGAAAGTGCAGCAGCAAAAGAAATGCAAGATGCAAACCAAGAAAAGCAGCTATTGCTACTGCTAAAGGTAAAGTTGACGTGAGTGGCATTGTAACTGTAGTTGCCGATGGATGTTGGTCTGTGTGGTCTTACAGAAGTGGGAAACATGATACATTATCTGACGTAGCTGCAATTGTGGGATTCTACACTCGCAAAGTTCTATTTATGGCACTACGGAATAAGTTTTGTCTTGTCTGTGCATGTAGTAAAAACAAGGTTGGTGTTACACAGCATATGTGCTACAAGAACTGGTCTGGAAGTTCCAGTAGTATGGAAGCCAGAATAATAGTTGAAGGCTTCAGACAAAGCGAAGAAATTCACAAAGTATGTTATGGTAAAATGATAGCCGGTGCAGACAGCAACTGCTACAGAAAGGTTCTCGAAGCGAGGCCATATAAACATCTCACTGTAGAGAAGATAGAATGCAGGGATCATTTACTAAGGAATTGTATGTCAAAAATAGAAAACCTCATGAAACAATCAAAACTGGATACATCAACTCAGCGCAAAATTGTAGCAACTAAAAAGTTGAAAATGCGATGTGCTGTAACAAAGGCCATTGAGTACAGGAAAAACCAAGACTTTCCAGTACATGAAACAGTAAATGCACTCAAACATGACATTGAAAATGCGCCTAGCCATATATTTGGTGGCCATTCTTTTTGTGCAGCATATTTTTGTACCAAAAATGAGGTAGAAAAAATCTTGTTCCAGAACTGAAAGAATGTGGTATTTTTCAAGAAGTGCAGACTGTATTCAGATATCTTATCAGACATAGTAGAAGTCTGTTAGTGGATGTTGACAGCAACTCCGTCGAGCGGCTCAATGTAGTTGTTGCTGAACATGTTGGGGCTAAAAGAGTAAACTTTTCCTTGAAGAGGTCATATCAGGGTAGGTGTGCTGCAGCTGTTGTAGCACGTAACTCCAAAAGACCTCGTTATGTATTACACAAAATAATGTTCAATGGCAAGAGCCCAAATAAGATAAGAAAAAAAATTTATACGCGTAGAAAAACATTATCGAGCAGTCCGTAGCAAAAATGCAAGAGAGAAGAAAAAAAATTCAGAAAGTAAATGTATCAAATTGTCTTTTGAAGAAATATCAAGATAAGGATTATGAACCACACTGCCAACAGCCAGACATGAGTCCTGATCGGTACAATGAAGAGAAAAATGAATTTCTGAATTTGTTCAAAAATTTGCAATAATTCAGTCATAAAATCGAAAGAGGGACAGTGCTTCAAGCAGGCAGTGGAAGATGGTTGGAGATAAGGCGGAATATGTTGTCAGCATCGTGCTTCGGTAAGGTGTGTTTAATGCGGCCAACAACAAGTTGCAAAAACTTTGTGGAGAGTATGATTTATTCTCACCATGTATTGAATGTCCCATCACTGGAACACTGAAGAAACTCAGAGTCAATTGCTTTAGCTCAGCTAGAAATACAAGAAGGCATAACTATAAACAAGTGTGGTTTGTTCATTGACAAAAGGTATGCTTATCTAAGTGCTTCCCCTGGTGGCCTCCTAGGAGATACAGGTATTGTGGAAATGAAGTGTACCTTTTCTGCTGCAGGAATGGATGTAGAAGATGCAATATGTCAAGGAAAAATTAAATATTTAGAGTCAAATGAAAACGAGTCACTAACTGTCAAGAAAACTTATCAATATTACTTCCAAATACAGGGTCAGCTACATATTGCTGGGAGAGAATACTGTATTTTTGCCGTATGGACATCCAAAGATCGACCTTTCAAGGTTGTTAAAGTGATAAGAAATCTGGAGGAAAAACATGTTTTTGAAGCTGCAAAAATAGATTGACCCTAGACACACTCGCAACATGAAAATACGATACCCAGAACACATATTAATGGCTCTAAGGAAGAAAAGAAAAAATAGCCACGTAGAAACAACAGTATGATTATCCTTAAATATGGCAAACATTTTACGAAATTTGTTTAACTCATGTTTTTTTGGCCTGTCTTGCATTTTAATAAGTGTTGTAATATACAATATTTCTAAAGCCTATGTTTTTCTAATGGCTGACAAATATTGTACTTTAATGAAAATGTGCAGGCCTAGTTATTATCCTTGTGACAGGAATCTTCATTACTTTAAGTAGGTGGCATGTTCGAAATTGTTATGCAAATATTTCCTGCATTGTAAATAACAGCTTGTTGTTAAATTAATTTTGTTTGTGTTAATTTCTTCATCATACTGTAATACTGAAAGTTTTAGGTAGGCTACCCTCTGTTCCACGTGCAGTTTACAGGTTATCTAGCTATAATGTCTTACTACAGGGTGGCGAGTGACCGGGAAAAGTCAGGGAATTTAAGACGTCTGGAGAAGTCAGGGAAAAGTCAGGGAATTCTCTAAAAAAAAACCTGGAATTTCTCAATTTAGTAAACGAACATTTCCGTGGGTGGTATTAACACAACGTACCATTTTATTGGCACATATACCAATTTTCAATTTCCATAATGTCTTTTCATACCGATATTGTAGTTGTGTGAAACAGTGGATTTGACACGTGGTACCAGTTTTTCATCTTATAAATTTGTTTGCATTGTGTACCAAAATTTTCAGTGGATCCCGCCAGTGTTGCCAGACCAATCGTTTCCCAGACACTGTGTTGTAACGTTTTCAAGTTTCTACAGTGGTAAAAGATTACTCTCTCATGGTGTTCCTGCGTACTGTTTGCAAAATGCCATAAATTTTAATGCATTTTTGGTTAATAAAGTGGGTTTTAAACCATTGTGTTTTTCGCCAAGAGTTTGTATTAGAAATTGAAGGCGCGGTCTTGGCATCATAGGATCCACATTTCACTTTTGTTCTTATAGTGCGGCATGCTGATTTGTTCGTTAACCGCTGTCATTTGTTTGTTGTTTACTTGCCTTGGCGCAAGTATTTTGGTTTGTTCGGGCGCTCTGAGATTTCTACTACTTCTGCTCTTATCCTGCTATTTTCTTGCTATTTTTCTGTTTGGTCTTTTGTTCCGGAAGCATTTTTTTGTAGGTTGTTCGGGCACGAGGAACACTGCTCTTGATCTCAGAAAGAGCATGCTTTTTCTGCTCCTGCTTTTGACAAAGAGCAGAGTAGCAGTGAGATTTCTAGCAGACGAAATCACGCTAAATTTTAGGTGATATATTTCTGTCGTGTCAGCCGAGATAGGTTACAAAATGTTTGGTTATGTACTGAGGACTGTTGGTCATATAGATGTAAATATCGAAAACCATGTTTCGTTTAGTCTGGAAGGTATGTTTAGGAACACATTTACAAATTTTTTTGAAGCACTAATTTAATTTTTAGTTCTCGAATATGTGCAGGGGTTGAAGTAAACAATTGTGAATGCACAAAAAATAAATGATGTGGCGAATTAATGGTTTCGAAGTGTTTTGTATTCTATTACCCGTAGATTTGGATGAAATTATGCAAGCATAAGCTAGCTGTGCAGTGATTATGTGTTTCTAGCAAGTGATTTCAACCTGTAACTGCACTGTAAAACACCCAGACCAGTCAACTTTATGTATGCCTTATTGCAACATGTAATTCAAGCAAAGTGTACGTTAATACTAGTCTATTAACAATAATAATAGCTTCTCCCCCAGCCGGGTTGCCACTGTGTGGCAGGGTATCCTCTACTTAGCCTTTCTCCCTCTCCCCTACCCACCTGAATACTCTGCTGCCAAGCACACTTCCCATACTCGTTCGAGTGCCTACCCTTCTCTGTTCTCCTCTCTCTTGGTATTAGCCAACTGTTCCCCCTTTTTCCCCTTCAGTTTTCTCTTTCCAGTCTCTGCCCCCCCCCCTCCCCAATAGGCCTATATTGTTATAAGTTTTGTTTCAATTTCTATTACTGATAACTAAAATGTTACTCGATATCTTATATAAAACATTGGAATAGATTTGACAATGCAAATATATCATACACAGTAACGAGATTTTTTGTCAAATCACAAGTGTTGCATTGCTTTTATTCAGATGTTTGCTTCTGAAACCACACTATCACATTCATATGTTCATTAATGGAGAGAGCGACAATTATTTATACTATGGAAATATCTTACAACAATACTCATAACTAGGGAAGGGAATTTTTCGGTGCTTTCAAGTGGCATAAAGCGGTATTTTCAAAGTAAAAAATCGGTACTTTCAGGAAGTGAAAATCGGTGTTTTCATATTAGTTTTTTAACGATTCCGTAATAATTTTCTCCCAATATTTAAACAATTTAGAACTTCTGAGGCTTATAATTAAGTGAATTAATAAAAGGGGAAGTGTT
>PNEQ01053147.1:5874-24023 GCA_003012365.1 Medauroidea extradentata
ACGCCCAGCAGGCTAGACTCCACAGTCCTGTGTGCACTGTCCTCAGCTATATTTGTTCATTGGCTGCTGCTCCAGTGAGTGAGCATTTGAACATTTGACGATGTAGCGCAGGAGTCCGTGAGCGTTTTTACGCATGTCCGCCATTGGTTCGGAGTCCGCAAGGTCACGTTTATTAAACAATGACCCGATCGAAATAGTTCCCAAGATGTACATGACTTAGAAATCTAACCTCTCCTCAGTTGAATCCGCGAAATTTCCGGGGCTCTAACCATCATCTCTAGACATAGCGATACCACATAATTGGACCTGCTTTTAGTTATTCCTTCGTCATTATTGGCTCAACACTGTCCGGAATTCGTCAAATATGTCAACGGCCAATTGCAAGTTCCCAGTTGTTTAGATTCTGGCTTTTGCCCAAAAGAAAGAAAAAACTGATATTGCACGTCCCTGACTACAAGTAGAGAAAGGTTATATTTCACGAGTTCGTGAATAACATGCTAGAATCCAGTCTTATATGCATGTATACTAAAATCTGACCTATTTGTTCATTGTGTTCTTTTCCAGTATCTGATAATTATGGATCTGAAAAATTTGCCTTTTTATTTTAGGCACAAGCAAGGTTTCAAACAACTGTAAGCTCACGTCACTTTCGAAGCCAAGGGTGTAAGTGACGTTCATAACATCTCCGCTTCTTACACTAACAGCATATTTTATGACAACTGTTTTTGTAAAAACAACACCAAATTATGGCCCACGAGACTATGCCACACATACCTCTCGGCCACGGCGTAGAAGAACAGGTCTGGACACTCGCCTGGATATTTGACCCTCTTGTTGTTTGATTGTAGTTCATCAAGTTACCGTGAATATAGTTTTTTATTGGCGCTGGTGTTACGGTGGTCAGACTAAACTCCGCCCACTTCCTTTCCGCTACGATAAACAATTTATCAAAATGTATTTTTTATCAGTTTATGAAATACTTTCTTCGCTCAGAAATTTAAGAAAAGGCTCCAGCAATCTTGATTTACTTTATAAATTTAACAATGGAAAAAAGTGGGCGGAGTTTGAGTCCGACCGCCCGGAAAACAGCGCCAAAAAGTACAACATCCTCGGTAACTTGACGAACTACAGCCAAACAACAAGGGAGTCAAGCAAAATACGTTGTTAGATAGGCGAGTGTCCAGACCTGTTCTTCTACGACCGTGCTCTCGGCCACAAAATTATTAACTTCACATTTTAACTCCAAAATACGCACTCAACTCATGTTTTGTGAAAATGCACCTATATCCTTTGGCTTCTCAGCCCTTCAACTGGCCATCGACTTGTTTGACACTTCCTGGAGAGCGTTGAACCAATAACAATGAAGCAAACTAAATGCACATCCAATCATGTGGTACTACTGTGTCAGCGAGCAGTCAATGATCAGCTACTGTATACTTCAGCACATATATATTCTTGGAGGCTAGCCTATACAGGGCAGAGAACACGCGAAATTTTCCGGTCTCTGCTGATAATGGACAGATACTCGTGGCTCGAGTATACACATGAAAATTTCAGTGTCGTGTTCCAAGGCAAGCTCTATTACTAGAGCCACGATTTTATGGCGAAAAAATTTTTGCAACATTTGGTTTCGGTGCATCATGTGCACACCTGCAGCTCTGCTACATCGTCTGTGGTTGGATGATTTTACTCTCACTTCCCTTGGCAAATTACAGACGTACAGACTCACAATAATCTTATTCTGATTGGTGCAGTCAAATGAGAAACGTGTCTGAACAAAGACACGCTGCCAATAACATTGAAACATAACTGCCGATGTGCACGTGAGTCACTGGAACAAAGTGGGACAAAAATCTTTTCGCGACAAAATCGTGGCCCTATCTATTACAACCCGACTACACACGTTTTATAAAATGGCGTAATGTGCATAACTGCTGGTTACGCCCAATGGTTTTGCATTGCTGAGACGAAGTTCTTGTACTGGAAAATTCGCTCTTTGTCTCTTTCATGCTACTGGCTCGAGAGTATACCATTCTAACGGTTCCACACACAACTCAGATTAATGTATAGTCACTGCCAAAGAGCATGTAAACATGTACTGCTTAGCAGTGAATGCTTTGGAACAGTCCAGGCTTCGTCATTGGACAGTCAAGGCTTCGGTCTTTAGCTTTGCAGTAGTTTCGAAAATGTTTTTTTTAACGCAAATTAATAGGCATACATATATAAAAAATTCAGTCTCATCGTTTGTATCTGAATTTTTCTGTTGCAAGACACCAAACTGATTTTTAGATTTTTGCCCATGTTTTGTTGTCAAAATGAGCCAAAATGTGCCCAAACGCTCTGGCAAAATTGTGTGTCGTATGACTGTACACAGTTCGAGACACAGATTCAATTTTTTTTCAGAGTATTTGGTTAAAAATATTCAAGTAATTCTCAATTGTTTGAAATAAATGAAATATCATGGCCTTAAATCTAACATGCAAGTAGTTGAATTATTTCCTTCCAAATTATTACTTGTCAGTCGTATTTCTGCCTCTCAGAACCGAGCAGCGAACAAGCTGCCCATACATACCGTGGGCCGAGTAAGGTGTTGACAGATGTGCAGATGTGATAACGGGAGGTTGCGAACCAGATCCGAGGGGGGTAGTGTACGGCTGTATAAACGTCTACGCCGAGGTGAGATAGTGGGCGGGGTAGCAGTCCTGTCCCTGCGGTCATATCGGCCCCGCATCTGACCAGCGCCAACATGCCCCTGGTCAGGAGTTCCTGCTGTGATCGCACGTTATATATCTCACTGGTTTTATGGCGAGTACATTCTCTTGTCCAGGGGCGTCGCCGGATCCGCGCTATGCTGCTCTATATCTGCTTCAACGTGGCAGCTTGTATTACCCCGCCTTCTCGCGCTTGGATCCTGCTGCGAGTGCCACAACTATATCCAAGACTTTGTCTCGAAAAGATTTTCCATCATTTGGTTTCAATGCCTTACGTGTACATCTGCATCTCTGCTGCGGGGTTATTGGCAGACTCTATTAGTGCAGAGACGTCGCTCGTTTGACTGAGCCAATCTGAATAATGAATTCGACAAAACGCGACTGTTACCTACGAATAGAACCCCAAGGTATGCGAAAGTAAAAACAACCAATCACTGACCATGAAGCAGAGCTGTAGTTAAGGTATTGAAACTAAAAAATGCAAAAATCTTTTCGACATGGCCATCGACAAGGAGGGGGGGGGGGGCAAATACCCAGGGACCCGAGGTCATGAGGAGTCCGGGACAGTGAAATTAAAATTAATGAAATAAAACTTTTAGAAATATTATTTTTCCCCACATATAATTTGTTTCTTGTCATATTTTGTTGCTTCCTGTGTTATTCAGCAGCAAAACAAATTTTATATTAAGTTTTCATTAGAAAAAAGGAAAAAAAAAACGTGGGATTTGAGATGGTATGTGGCCCTAAAACTTACTTGCACACGGGCACGGAAATCCTGTCAACGGCACTGCTTGTCGACACGAAATTGTGTCTCTAGCCATAGTCGTTTTTGTGAAGGGTCGTGGTAAGATATCTCTAATTTTAGCGATAACTTCTAAACTCCAACTTGTTTCAATGCTTCATTGTTATTGGCGGCATGTCTTTATGGACAGACGTTTCTCATTTGACTGTACCAATCAGAATATGGTTACTGCGGTGCTATACGTCTGTGATTTGTACTAAATAGGGACCTGTACAGTCCGCGTTATTATTTGGTGACATAATACAATACAATGGCCTGTACATATCAGAGCACAATCTGTGGTTATGTTGGCCACGGGCCTCTATATGTAGAACCGTGAACAATTCGAGAAAATAGTTGTTCGCTAGTTTGTTTCAGTGTCTTACGTGCACATCTGCAGCTATACTTCATGGTTATTGGCAGCGTGTCTACGTGAAGTGACGTCTCTTATTAGACTGTGCAACCATATTATAGGCGGTTCGGAGTAAAGTGAGCACTCTAAACAGCCCTGCTAAAGTTCTATTTTCAAGCAATTAGTATCTTTCCGCACGTAACGGCTAACTACGGGAAATGTCTCATCTCTCTAGACACGTCACTCGATGTTTGCGTGTGTAAGATAAATTGCGCAGTCTGTAGGAATCTGTATAGTTTAATAAAAAATGTTTATTTTGTGTATAAAATACAATTATGTCGATTTTGGTTGCTTTTGATTCAGTGTGGTTGAATTTAAATAGGAAAATACATGGAACTATATTCCGTGATTTCGCTGCCAACCATACAAGCAGTAAGGCAACAATAGTTAATGGTGAATTAAATGCAGAAGCGGCTAGTGATATTTTGTGCCCACTTTATCCCGAACAACCTATAAGGTTACTGCGACACCACACGTATGTTATATGCAGGTAGAATCTCAAGACACATGAGAGTTATAAAACATCCAGTCATTGACTATGAATCAGAACTGTAGATGTGCACATACGACACTGAAACAAGCTGGGGCAAAATTCCTTTCGCGAAAATTCTATTACCCTTATATGACGTAATTTACGTGTGTGATATCTTTAAAGAAGGTTGGTCACTCCGCCGTGAAAATTGAATTTTGGCCAGAAGCATTCTCCGTGGAAGGCCACGATATGTTCGTCCAACGGAAAATGTCGAACAAGCCTACAGGTGTTTGGATTCTAGTCTGTTGGCCGAAAAATAACGCGAATTTTGCACATCTCGACAAATAAAATGGTAAGACACGTAACCGCTAAAACCAGCCAATCACTGACCGTGACGCATTAAAAAAAAAGTCCAATTACATTGTATCAAAGATCAACACCACTTAAAAAAAATTCTTGTCCTGAGAGTTGTACAATTTGACTGAAGTTATAAGAAACGTGATATAATAAGGGTCAGACGACCAAATATTCGCGCTCTTCCGCGACTATGGTTTTCACTGTGATATGTGAGGCAGATATTAGAAGTGTTAGGATTTGGAGATACGTTAGTAGCATTAGCACTCGCGTAGACTTTACCCCAGTTGCTGTGTTCACTTGTCAGACGTGGCAACACTGCCTCACCCCTGAGCACTCGGTAGCGGCTGAGTGACGGCTGACGTGACGAGCAGTAGCGGGCGTGGTGGGCGGAGCTCCGACCTGGGCGTATGCTTGCTGGTCAGTCTTCCCCCCCCCACCCACCCCCCTGACATGTCGTGACGACCACGCGAGAAACACTATAGACTCCTTTGTGACCACCCGCCCCAGATGCACACGTGTTCCTTGCACTCCCACACACACTCGCACCGTACCTCTGGGCAGTCGAGGCTTCAAACATGTTGTGATATTGTGAAATTACAGTTGCAGGTGATGCTTTACTTCCTACAGTAACTACTTCATGTTATAAAATGTTTTACACAGAAAAAAATCTAACTCTGCATGCATCGCGTAATAGTGGTACCAAGACAATTTTTCATAGATTAATTCACGTGCGCGAGTGAGTATAGCCTATATATAGAGCACTCAGAGCAGATAATATTTACTTGACCTGGATCCCCGTGCTGCTGATTATGAAGTTCTTTCGAGACATCCTGTATGTTTGTTTCACTGGTAAATAATAAGAATCACTACTCATCGTGTACCGGCCAAATTGTTGATTATATTTGTATACATTATTAATGGAAAATATTTATATGGACGTTTTAAGTAGTTAGGGTATACGTAAATAGTTTTCTAACTACGAAATGTTCCGTTTTTCGTTAGGTTAAGTTAGGTAACATTCGTTAAGTTAGGTTGGTTTAAGTTGGTTTAGGTTATTTTCGGTTAAGTTCGATAATTTTTACCATTAAGTTTTCCATTTTTCGTTAGGTTATGTAAGGTTACCTTACAAAAAATTGGAAACTTAATAGTAAACCAAAACTAACCTGAACTGACTCAGTCTAAAATAACCTAACGAAGAACGGGAAATTTCGAAGTTGGAAAACTACGACTTTCTTTACGTACGACTACTTCTAACACCTTTAGGAACATTTTTTAAAAATAAACTATACCTATAAAATTAATAGTTTGGCCGGTACGCGACGAGTCGTGATTCTTAATATTTTCCGTTTCGCTACTTGAAAATACAGAAAAAGTCAATTGCAGGAAAAGGTTTCCTCTCACTGTGGTTGTCGGCTTTCCGGCGTGTGGGTCCGGCGTGCTACCCACGTGGCCAGTTACAACAATGGTGAGTTAGGGTCTGCGAGGGTGGAGGCCCCACCTTCCTGATCACCGGAGTGATTCATGCCCGCCTCGCCGCACTTAGTATATCACTGGCAGGACACAAAGGAGATCCGTTGTTACGGCGAGACGTACACTCGGCGCGCATAGCAAGTGATGCTGCGAGCTCTGGCCAAAGGGAAGACAATGTTGCCGTCTGTTGGCAGGTTAAAGTGACGGGAGACGTGGGCTGAAGACGTATCTCGACCGACCTCTTTAGAACGAAACAGGACTTGTTTTTAAAATAAATATCGTATGTGGGGGGTACCAGAGGCAAGGACAGCACGCCTCAAAGAGATGACGTCTGACAGCTGCACGTGGGCGTCTGCATGACCCTCAAGAATGACACGCAAAGAAGACCTACGATGGAGAATGCAAAGGGCGCGAGAAACGGGATCAAAATTTTGGAATTTTTTATAACTTTTGAAGTTTTTCCCGACATTTATGGAATTGTTGATAACTTTGGGCAGTTTTCAGAAAAATTCGGAATTTTTTTTTCTGAATTTTTGTCAATTTGAAAATTAAGTTACTTATTAAAATGACATTTTTAAAATCCTATTGAACTACTGGACGTGTCCATAAAGTGCATATCAGCGCATTATAAATATATTTATAAGTTAATTTAACACGAATAAGTTGACAAAATGTATTAAAAAATGTCACAATTGGATGACTTCCTTACATGCCATCCTTCAGGGTCGTGCAGACGCCCACAGGCAATCAGTCAGAAGTCACCTCTTGGGTTGTGTAGAGCTGGAAGATGGTAAACTTCTCACGTCAATTTCTTTTAAAAACAAACCCTGCATCGTTATAAAGGAGTTGATCATATTAAAGAATTTCTACAAAGTTTTTTCCTCAAATTTATCAAAAATGTACCCAATTTTTTTGGTAGCAAACAACCTCATGATTTTTAAAAAATTTTCTCCGAAAGTATTACCAAGGTTCTTACGAAAAAATGTCATAATTAACTAAAACTATATTTTGCGAAGGAACGGTTGTTATTTTGAAAATTGTCTACACATAATTGTGCGCCATAAGACAGCTCTTAAGCTTGAATTTTTTCAAAGTATTCAGTTAAAAAGTTTTGAATGTTTGCACCAATGTGAAAACAAATCTTTCTAGCATGGCCTTAATTATAATACTTATTTATAGTATGACATTGAATGAGTACACAAGAGATTTGTTGTATAAATCATGATAACATTTTCTATTAATATTTTTTTTTTCGTCAATAATTTGAACGAAAATTTTAATTACGTGGATGACAAAGTTTAACTGCATGCAAAATGGCAGTGTAAAAGACTTCTCCTTGCAAAGATGTCAGAAATACGCATTGATAACCTTTTTGTGATATTATAAACATGGTAATTTGCAGGTCTTTTGTAATTTCATCGGCGACTTAGTGAACACTTGTTTTACGGCCTAGTATTAAGAAGTTCCCTGTCACTACATACTACATACGATTAAATGACAGCCATTGTTATTTTAATTTAAATTCCTACTTTATGTAAAATTTTAAATATTTTTTCAATACAAACTAGAATTCCATGTGTGAAAATGCGTTCAAATTACAAGTTTGTATAAAACACATTGATTTGCTCATTGTTACCTGCCTGTGGCATCGGAATGGGTTCGTCGTTAAGGTGCCATGAATTAAAGTAGGAAAGTAAGTAAAATACTGTAAATCGTACACATTTTACACATTTGTAATTGACCAAATGGTTTACTACTTAATTTCCCAGTCTCGAAGATGAAAAGTCGACTAAGAAGGTGTTTTATACATAATTATTAACCCTTGTAGTAGATGATAAGGGGGTCATATGACACACTGATTTCATCGCCTATGTTGCAGACTTAATCATTCGTAAAATATGTAAATCACTATTTAATACCATCTCATAAGATTTACTAACAGTTAAAGCGAAATATAATTATATTATCTGTTCCAAATCTGTCACGCTAACGTTACTAATATCTAGATTCTGATTGGCTTAAAAAAATTTTTACTAGCGTCGCCTACTGCAATACACTTATAGACAATCTCATTTATGCAGCGTTTGAAATGTAGAATGTATATATGTTAACATATTTAGAAACTATATTAAAACATGCTTATTTCAGTATACTCCGAAATAAAAACATTCACGCCGTTACATGGCTAACGATTTTAATTGCGTTTGGGATCAAGCGTAATATTACAATGTCGTTTTTCAGTTTATGTTAGCGAGGTATCAACAATTAACGCCCTTTATTAAAATAATTCTTTGACTAATGTTTTATTTTATGGAGTTAGTAGGAGTGGAAAACAATACGGAGAAGCTTTTGCGCGAGTTAAGATAAACACCGCATTTATGCGGGACAACTAAATCGACACACTGTGTGTTTTTGTAGTCTTTTTATGGGGCTTAAAGCGGTTAACCTAAAATTTATTTTTTGAATTACTGTACAGTAATACGACTGATTCCCTATTTCTGTTTTACGTACCAAGTAAGTATTTCTCAAATTACAGCAGTCAAAAAGAAATGGGTTACAGACATATTTAATGGCCTCGAAATAGGTTTCCAACAAATGCGCTGTATTTTTTTAAATGTTCAAGTATATTATGAGGTGCGTTTTCTTTTAACAAAAAAAAAAGTGATATGTATAAGTTCCGCAGGTTTGTGTACAACGGAACACGCGTGACAAAGTAACAACACCGTTCATGCGATATGCGAGAACTTCTCTAAGTTGGCCATGGGGTGGTGCGTTTAGGGCTACTCACACAGCACGTGCATTACGCCTCATAGCCTCTAGGCGCAAGCCACTCAACTGAGGTTTTGTATTCTCGCCGATACTTCGCCTATAATAGACGTTCATTCGGAACCTTACCATTTTATGGCATAATATGGATAAAGATGTATTATACCTACCTGTAACTTTCTGTAAGTGTGCACCAAGATGTTCATACTTATGGGGGAGTATGATTAACAATTTTTTGTATTTTCTGTTTTTGAGAGCCACAATATTAATTCAAATTTTATTATAAAAATTTTATCTTCTACAAAGCACAGAATATATTCTCGGTAAACAGCTTGGCATAAATAATCGAATAATTCATTAATTTGTCTCGCAGAATTATTGCAAGAGAATTATAGGTTAACTTTCAAGAATTATCTTGTAATTATTCTGCATGACAATATAATAAAAGATTCCGTTATTACTTATGTCAAGCAGTTTTCCAACAATATGTTCTATGCTTTGTCAAAGAGAAAATTTTGATAATACAATTTAGATAAAATAATGTTAAAAGATTATTGGAAAAGTTATTCATGCGTCAGTGAATGAAATTGTTATGCAAATGTTACATACACATCTAGCGCAATTTTTAGAATTACTCTCTCTCGGTCGAAGCTCTTTAACACCTGGACATGTGGCCAAGTTAGACGAACATACTTGTCGTTTGACACCTTAACATTCTAACACCTAAACACTCAGATTTCTAAGTTGTTTCACTATTCACTGTAGTAAATATGGTAGACACAGGCTATGTGAGTATGTGGCCTTTGTATAAACAAGACTCATGAGAGCCTCGATCGTTCCTTCATCCAGTACTTGCATACAACTTGTTTCAGAAACATTGAACCAAACTGTACCAGAGTATTGCTGACATGAAAAGCACGTATTTCAAGTGTGATACCCATTGTCCATTAAAAATATCCAGGGCTGTAGACGCCTTTAAATGAGAAGCAAGAGAGTTATATGTGTTCTTATCCGGTGCAGGATGAGTTGCCTACCCCTTGGTTCTTTTCATCAGAAATGTCATAGCCATGACGCTTCACGTGAGTGACAGGTGTGCCACGATGGCTGCACGAAAATGCAAACTCTGATCATGCTGTTGTAAGTCACCTCGACGCCATATCTAAAAGCTCTGAAGTTGAAAGTTTGCAGATATTGGACAAACTGTTAGAAATATTATGACACGTAAAAAATGTTTAAAAAATTAAATAACTCTTTCACGTATTATATTTGAGTAAACAGAGTGAAAATCACTATTTAATTATATTAGCCACAAGTTATGTAAGTGATCTACTTTGACTGTTGTGTTAGGTATCCAAGCTTACGTATTTATTCCATAGAATGCGCTGCAATAAACAATTAAATGTTTTACCGTCAACGGATATCGCGCGTGTGGAAATGTAATGACACAAAACACTAACTTAAATGAATTATAACCTCAACCTTGCTGTGTATTATGATGCGATAGTTATAAATAAAACTATAATTTATCCACGTGTTTATTCCTTGTATAATATATTTTGTTGAGTAAGTAAAGAGTGAGAGATAGTCACCATCTTGAATTGTTGTATTTTGTGTCATAATTTTCCTTCTGGGTAAATTTATACAACTTAAACCTAACTACAGAATAGAATACATACTAACGGAATTTTATAAACCATAAATATTTATTTTCCGTTACTGTTGTTACAGATCGAACTGCAGTTAACAAAGTAATAATTTTTAACTGCGATTCGATCTGTATCAACAGTAACGACAAAAATATATTTACCATGTCTAAAATTCTGTCAGTATTTTATGAAATCTCCTATGTTTTAAAATCTAATTTCTTTCGGGAGAGACAAAAAAAACATATAGACACTAACAGTGTTATGGTATTTGTTAGTAACTACCGTAAAACGTCATAAAAGCATAATTTCTATCAATTTGTGTAAACTGTAGAACAAGCACAGGCACAGAGAAAATAACTTTAATATACTATTTATCATTTGGCACATAGGCGGTTTCATAAAATCAACGACGATATGTTCTATTTCGTAGTTATGTTATGTTAGAGTTCCAAAAAATTTCCCAGTACGGTCATTCTGTAACGTCATAAAGCTTTTTCTGTACTCGAACATATAACCAAACACATACCGCATTGCAGATTGTGTTAAAAATCTCCCATGTGAATTTCTTAACGCTGAGTTTATTTAAAAATGACTAAAAATACAAACATTTAGGTTTATATGAAAATAATTGTAATTAAAGAACTACGAGAATTATGTGAAGAGTATTAATTGTAATTTCTTATTTAGTTCCGTGAAAAACGAAAAAAAAAAGTTTGTTTTCTGTATGGAACATTAAACAATAATTTCAGTAAATATACGTAAATTTTGCATTTTGTAACGCCAAATAATTTAGATTATTCAAAGTGTACCAAAACTTCTAGAGAAATTTATTTATAACAGATGAATCAATATACTTACGTAGTCCGATCTTGGTGAGTATCGAGTGACTATAAGTTTACGAAATTTAACTTATTGCATGTTTTGTTTTATTTAACTTTTTCGTCGTATGAAGACAGTAATGACAGACTGAATCCCCCTTTCATATGTACGGCGAGCTCGTCACAACGACGACTCCTTACAAATGACGGAAACAGAACCATGATTGCGAGTCGTCTTATCGGCGATGTGTCGGTCTTATTACTTCGTATGACGGACGAATATGAAAACAACGCTTGATACGCTGGCAATCGTATTTACAACTGTAACCGTTGGGTGCGTTTTACACGAAAACGGTGGCTCCTAGAATGTTTCAAAATAGTCCCGTTTGCCTAATTATGACACACTGATTAATGACTATGGCATCAAGCATCATTTATCAACAACAGTAACTACTTTGCATGGAACAACCGTGTGCAAATCACTTATTTTAAATTAATGGGGATGCGTATGACGCATTATAACTTTATTTTATCACAGTTTTCAATTTACCTACTTCACAAAACTAATTTTGATGTTCTAACTGAAGAACCCTTCATAACATCCCAGAAAATATAATTTCCGGAAATCACTTTAAAGAGCTTCTACAGTCCTTAATATTTGCTATGGGCCACGGGTGTCACATATCAAATCACTTCTATTCACGTTTGCAATCACGTGGGAAATTTTGTCACATGTGTCTGAAACACGTAGTCTATTTCAACTCCTGCCGTGTAGGCAACCAGTGGTGCGCGTGTGTCCGGTGTCTG
Source organism: Medauroidea extradentata (assembly GCA_003012365.1). Classification (NCBI taxonomy): domain Eukaryota; kingdom Metazoa; phylum Arthropoda; class Insecta; order Phasmatodea; family Phasmatidae; genus Medauroidea; species Medauroidea extradentata. The sequence goes on from PNEQ01053147.1 coordinate 18,115, forward strand.
CCTACCGCAACCACACCGAGTGTCAACCTCTCGCTCTTTGTTTATTTCTCCACTGCATCTGAAATCGGACGACGCATTCTGGAAAAAAAAAAAAAAAAAAAAAAAAAAAAACGTGGTTGAAGTTGCTCTCGTGTGAAGCTGTGAACATTTATCTACGCACATAACACGATTCCATCATTTCCACCCGAAACTTGACATGTTTGCCTCGTACCAAAAAAACCTGACCGCCAAACTTTTATGATGTTATCTCGTATGATTTATGTTTGTTTACCTCATGAAAAAATTTACGTGGAAGTTTATTGTGTTTAACTTTTCGTCGTAGTTTTTGCGTTTGGTGAAGAACCGGGGTATTAAATTTAGAAGAAAATTATTTTTATTAAAGCCGAATCTGGAAGAAATGGAGGTTTAAACTTACGATGAATATAATATTTTCACGGTTACTTAATTCTTCGTTGACACTTGTATCATTCTCACGGGTGTCCCAAGTGCATGTATATGTTAAGTGAAAACCAGCTAGATACTTGGTATATTTAGATAGGCTATAGTTAGTCAAAACACTTCGGAAATGTGAAATATTACTATACTCTATACTGCGACCCTTACGTGGTGAATTCTGATAAATTATTTGTTAGTTTGCACTGCACGTTGCTCTGCTACGACCTGACTGTAAGCTAAACCCAACCAGAGAGTAATGTTGCATTAATTAATTTGTTTGCCGTCCTGAGGTAAAGCATACTTTTTCAAAAACTGGACAACTTTACTTGGTGTTAACAAATTTTATTTTTCTTACTTGACATGCTGCAATTTTTATCTCTCTACATTATCGAATAACAATGTGATATAGTATTTGAAAGTTGCAGTAGTTTCATTCGGTATGTAAAGTGACTTATCAGTTGCGGGGTTTATAACTAATTATTAATTATCTGTAGAAAAAAAGGAAATATTGAACTTACAAATCGTTTAGGCAAAAAAATATATTATTTTAAGAATTATTGTTTCGTTTGCTCATTTTATAATTCAGCGAAATTTGTTTCCGTCTGTCGAGAAAGGCCATTGCTGTGTCAGTATTAATTTATATTTTAGAAACTTCCAAAGATTCGTTAACGAAATTACTTCATGTAAAAACATAATTAAAAAATTTTAAATGCCATATAAGTGGGTATACTTAAATACACAGACTCACGTATATACGTATATACTCGAACACATACTGGTTGGATCTGAACTTCTCTACCTACAGACATTGGCAGACGATTTCTTGGTATGTAGAATGGTGGTCGATAAGAAAAGACCGGGACGACTTTTAGGCTCAGTATATTTTGAGTGGGTGTATGAACCGTTGCATCTGTAGTTAAATCATATGGTTTTCGAGTGGAACATAAGCAGAATGAAAGACAAATAAGTAATTATTTGTGTACTGCAATATTTAACGACGAATTGCAAATCACAGAAATGTAGGTTACCTTATCAACCCCCAAGCAAGAGAAGTAGGTGTTTAAAAACCATAATTTCTCCAAAACAAAATGTAATTGTACTATATTGTCAGTTGTTTACTGTGGATGTATAATCTAGGCTTCGTTACAAACAAAAACGCCTTGTTCACTTACAAGCTTACGGTAGTAGTTTTCGAGACATAATCTTGCCATGTTTCAAACATTATGTTTAATGCCACGCTTTCGCGTTTTTTCTTTATTTGCGATAATTATTTTTAAACTTAAATGAGATCAGTTATCAAAAATATGTTTGGAAGTTTTGTTGAGAATAGGTTTCGCCTAGTTGACTAATATTTTCAATACGAGCAATTTTACGGCTTCGACTAAAAAGTCAATTAACAGAATTTCGTTAGTTACATAATTTCCTAGAACAATAGTATTTACTGCCATGAAAAAAATTAGCCAACACGGAGAAGGCGATTTTAAACAAATCTGCAAATCATATTTTTGATATCTGCTCTCATTAAAAAAAATATATCGCTAAACAGTTAGAAACAAGAGACCAAGGCCTTATAGGGGCTGCCTACCACGTGCTTCACATACGTTGTAATGTTCAGGAAAATATACAGTTTTACGAAACTATTCCACAGGTGCCTTTGTGCCAATATACGAAAGGAAAGCACACATCGGGAAAGTATGGAATGTCGTTGTTAAAACACTATGCAAATTAAAAATACTGTTTCGAAGACCTTCAACATTGCTTAAAACGGCATTTTCAGACTGCCGTACTTCAAAATGTAGGTACTATCCAGGTGTATGCAAAATTTATATACGTAGTTACGTCTACTGAGTTTGCTTCAAATTTTCCGCTCTTCAGCATTAATATTATATTATAACCACTTAGCGTTCTGCAGTGGTTATCTAGACCGAACCCACCGACCTGTCACTGAAATGTACGAACGGCATATGCGCCACGGCAACCATTTTTGCGTTTTACGAAAAGTTTACTGGAGTGAGTACGGAGAATACACAGCACACTTCTTGCGTAGTCTTCACATGATGGCACAACACCATCTTGCTTAACCGTAAAATTGTTTAGTATCATCTTTGGAGCATAAGTAAACTATTTTCTCGTAAATGTGCATTTAGTGCAATGACTCAAGATACATTTTTTGTTTGTGACTCTTTATTACACCCATAGGTAACCAAAGAATTGTGGTTCCAAACCGCTTAGTTTCGTTCACGGAGGTTTATATTGGCGTTTTGCTTTGTAAGTCATCATTTAGTAATACAGTACCCGACATTTTAATCATTTCGTTTATTGTGATTGTTTTACGACAAAAATCATCTCTTTTAACTACACGTTAGTGTCTAGTAACATCTTGTATAGAAATACAGAATGATTCACATGAAGTTACCGTCTTACGCAGAATTCATTCTTCACATAATTACAAGCAAAAAAATTCAAATTCGCATTTGGTTTATATTTTCAGTAGATACAGTATAATTCGAAGAGTTTGAAACATGACGAATGAAATGTAGAACTTAATACAGCGATGTTTCATCAGACCGTATTGTTTGTATTCGATCATCAACAGTCGCAGATACACTACAGAAGTGAAATATCTCAGGAATTGTGCAGGTTGTTTGGGCAATTCAGTGTGAAATGTCCCCCGTCGTTTAACTGGACGTAGCAGAACAACAACCGATTTCCATTGACAAGAAACCCACGTGTATATATATTGTTGCTCCAAACGATATAAGGAAGTCCTAAGGGATACGATCTGTATGTGCAGCGGTAACGTTTCGTGAATAATATTAATTCAGAATACATAAGGTGCATGTTTCTGGGTATGAACGTCTTGGTGCAGAATTTCAGTAAAAGTAATGGGACGTACAATTTATTATATATCTTCATATAAATGTTTCAGAAAAACACCACAGTAAAAAAAATAATAACCAGCGTAAGGGGTTTTCCAAGAAACGTATTCATACAATTCCGAAAAAAATATGTAGTCGTTTTCAAAAAGACAATACGAAAAAAAAAGAACAATCCCAACCGAAATTAATTCTGGAATGGAATGTAGTTGTGACAAGAAAGGCGACAAAAATTTATTAAAAACGAAAATAAAGTGTATGACAATTGGCCACTGTGGAAATACGTTTTTTGTTGTGTTGCAAATATGAAGTAAACTGATAATATTCGTGAAATATGTTTTCTAATGCACGGAGCGTACAATATAGATGGGCGAGGCCAGACAGTGTGAGCCGGAGAGCGAGAGAAGGACAGTTGGATAGAGGAAGGTATAACTGGGTGTTTCCCCCAGAAGCAAGGAACCCGCGATGGAAAACCGCTGCGAGGTAGGTAAGGGAGGGTGGGATGGCTACAAGGTAAAGGGGAAGGGGCAAGGGCGGCAGGCTATCTTTTGTTCTGGACCGGCACCACCCACGTCACAATAAAAGTTACACCCTAGCCCATCAGTCAGACGTCGCCGACAGAATAATACTCACCGGCAAACGGGAAACCTCCCTCGTCTCCCCTGTATAGCGGCGGTGTGGATCTCAAAGTCGGCCGACTTCATTACCGCCGTCTTGGGTCTGCTTCACGCTAGCTATGTATCATGCACCCCCTCCTCCCCCTGGACCATTTTTATCACCAGCATCTTGCCTGGAACGAGATGCACCTCCGAGAGTGTTGCCACATTATCCACGTGGAGGAAACCAAATTATAGAGTCAAGTACAGAACAAATTGGTATTTCTTGTACGCTGCGATCCTAGTACACTAAATAATACAATCAATTTTTCAGACTTTATCGGATTTAGTTTCTGACTTTTTTTTAAAAATTAATATGGTGTCTCAAGGGGAAGACAGACGCCAGTTGAGCAGCGCCTTGCCCATGGGGCGGAGACGATATATATGAACGAAAAAGAGTCGATCTTAAGGGGTATTGATCCCTACCACCTTGGATTTATCTGTTTATTCTCGATAACTTCTGTTCCAGTTGATGTATCAAAATTTTTGTCACGACAAGGCATAGATACAAACTTAACTGATTTTCTGTAATTGCTGGAACCATAATGTATACATTATTTTGCAACGGGAAACAGCTGAAAAGGAAAAATTGCTTTATTTACGGGAGCGACTACGGAGGCCGCAACATTAACATAAACAATGCCATATGGATTCTAAAAAGTGAACGAAACAATAAACTATGCCTTGCCAGCGTGAAAAAAAAGTAAAACAATGTATCTATTCCCTGGTTTATAAGAAAAACCGTAAAACCGACTTTACAGGGATCAATCCCCCTTTAAGGGGTTTTCCTACATGCCCTTCAAATGCGTTGCAGCGAGTTATGACTATTCTCATTTTGACGAAACTATTTAACGCACATTATATCTGTATATCTATGAACACGCTTCAAACTACGTTGCTATAGTTTTGAAAATTGAGTACGTTTATTAGAAACGTTATTTTCTGGCACCTCAGAATTGCCAAAATGGCTTTTCCAGACTGCCATTACAGGAAAATTATTAATCATATTCGAAAAACACAACTATAGAAACGAGTTTTAGATTTTGAACTATGATGTTCGCAATAAAATAATGTAGTCACAGCTTGAAGTCCCATAGGATAAAAGGATAATAATAAAGCACTGCACGTAATCTGAGGGGCTTGCGCGGAGAGGCGATAATGTATTACATACGTCTGTCAACGGCGCTCTTACTGCTCCTGCCGTATACACACAAACGCAGTCTTATCTAGGGAAGCTCTTAAGGGCGGTAAAGTGCGATAAAATCATAATTTTGTATTTTTATGACATATTGTTAGTTTTGTAGACGGTGCTTGTGGGTATATTTTACTCTTACGAAACAATTTCAGCTCTCATATTTTTCTCACAACGGGGTGTCAAAGTCAAATGTGCATGTCATGCTGCCATGCAAAGAGCGAAAACCAACTGACCTACTTAAAGAAAATAATTCACTGTGAACTTACATCCCACGAGCTATGCAATAAAATATTTAAAAACCCACAACGTAATATTTTGAAATAAGAAAAAAATATCTCAAAAATACAGGAAAAAGGTTGCAAATTCGGCAATTTTTTTTAAATAAAAAAACCGTTCGCGGAATACTTAAAAGGTTTTATTGCGTAACTCATAGTATGTTAATTCACTGTGAATTATTTCACGAACTTGTCATTTAGTTTTCACTATTTGCATGGCAGCAGAACATATAAATTGTGACTTTGACGCACCGTTATGAGAAAACTGCGCCAGCTTAAATTGTTTCGTAAGAGTAAACTGCACTCGCATGTATTGTCTACAAAATTAACACTATTTCAAATAAATACACAATTATGACTTTATCGCACTTGTTCACCCTTAAGTGGCCATTCCAGTGTTTCAGGCGTATGTACGCAACCCACATTAACCCACATAAATCAAGGCTACTCTTATCATCGTTATATTAATAAG
>PNEQ01053147.1:30215-184622 GCA_003012365.1 Medauroidea extradentata
TTTCACTTTACTTGGAATTCTGAAAAAAAAAAAAAAAAAAAATGTTAAATCGGCGACTTAACCGGAAATTCTACTTACCTTGAGCTACGATACAAGCATGGCTACAGAGCTAGTAATGTATAGTTAGGTCGTAGTTTGTCGGGCAAATTACAAATATAAATAAAATTGCCACACACATTGCGACGTAATTATATGTTAACAGTTAAATCGCAAGGTCTGTACTGTGGCGAAATGTAAATATAATTTGAGGTATAATAGTACGCTTTACATATTTCTTGTTTGAATTAAAAAAAAAAAAAATAATAATAAAATTCAACATGGTGACCGAAACCAAGCCTTAAACTATTGCCATACAAAACCGGAAATCAAGACTTGTATATCTCTGACTGGATTTATTTGCTTGGACACACTCCATTGCGAAATGGAATATGTCCAAGCCACGGTCGTAGAAGAACAGGTCAGGACACTCGCCTATCTAACAATGTATTTTGCTTGACCCTCTTGTTGTTTGGCTGTAGTTCGTCAAGTTACCGAGAATGTCGTACTTTTTGGCGCTGTTTTCCGGGCGGTCGGACTCAAACTCCGTCCACTTTTTTCCATTGTTAAATTTATGAAGTAAATAAAGATTGCTGGAGCCTTTTTCTTAAATTTGTGAGCGAAGAAAGTATTTAATAAATTGTTAAAAAATACGTATTGATAAATTGTTTATCTTAGCGGAAAGGAAGTAGGCGGAGTTTAGTCCGACCGCCGTAACATTAGCGCCAATAAAACACAATATTCTCGGTAACTTGGTGAACTACAGCCAAACAACAAGGGGGTCAAGTTTCCAGGCGAGTGTCCAAGACCTGTTCTTCTACGGCCGTGGTCCAAGCAAATGAATCCAGTCATGCACTCCCATTGCACAGTTATTTCAAATATCATATTGTATACCTCTGTTTGTTACCGAACTTTAGAAGGTTGGAGGGCGTGGTCGAATTTCCTGAATAATTGCTAGCTCGTGTTAAAAATGTGGGGTGGTGCTCATTCTGCAGCGAGTAATTGTTTACTTACGTGCCGTTCCGTTGCACGATTAATCCAGAGCTTCGCGAGGCTTTGTTCGACGCCCCGCCTTTATAATTTGTCACGACTGAAGGTGACCACTTTTAAGGCCGCAGAGCTTCGGTCAGTAGACATTTATTTGAAAACTATACAACGTTCATGAGTCATGTCAGATGTAAACCCATTTAATATCCTCTAGTAATATTTAAAGCTTATTTTTATCAGTGGAGCTGCGTGGTTGTGTTCCAAAACGCGTGGTAATAGCACCGACTATATATTCTTTGAGCACGAGGCAGTTTTGTTACAGAGACGTTGGTGTGTTACTCGTACCTTGCCTCTTGTACTATACTTAGGGCCGTATCTATAGACCTCTTTCGAAAGACAACCAACTGCTCACCAATGCTTTCTCTATGGGTATAGCAGTTGGTTGTCTTTCGAAAGAGGTTTATAATATCGGCCCTTAGAGCCCACGATTTTTGCTGAAAAGAATTCCGAAACAGTTTTTTTTTTCAATACCGTACGTGCACATTTGCATATCTGCTTCATGGTTGTTGGCAGAATGTATTGTTACTGGAGACGATGGTTCATCGCGGGAAAAGTTGACTGTTTGCCGGGTTTCATCGTAAGTTCAGCTTGTCAAAAGATCACTGGCTTTTACTTGTATATACAGTTGTTACTCCATTTGACTGAGACAATAAGAATCCCGTTATTGTAATATTTGACGTCTGTTATTGCACCGTTGTGTCAGACATACAATACCCGATCATAAATCTGGCCAGAAACTACGGTGTTCTCAAGGGTATGTTGGTACAAAAAAATTGTCGCGATAAACAATTACGTAAAATTATTGCACAGGAGTGACTCATTTGACTGTGTCAACAGGCACAAGATTACTGCGACACCACACGTCTGTGATTTGCGGGTAGAACCCTAGACGCTGAGAGTTATAAACATCCAATCACTGACCATGAAGCAGGGCTGATCATGTGCACACAATACATTGAAACAAATTGTTGCAAAATTATTTCACCAAAAATTGTGGGCTCTGACTACACTAGCTCAATCTAATAATTCCACAGAGAACTCAGTGTTGTGTGTAGTCATTCTTTAACACAGCACAACTTGGAACACTACAAGTTACGCCACTGGGTTTTAAAGATGATGCAGTCGCGAACAAATTTTGTGCCAACATACCTTTGAAAATGCTTCAGTTCCTTGCAAAATATAAGATTGGGAGACACACGTCTGACACAACGTAGCCGTCTGCAGACCAACAACAGGCATAAAACATTACAATATCGGGATTCTTATTGGCTCAGTCAAATAGGGTAACAGTTCCACGTACAAGCGAAAGTCAGTGCTATTTTGACAAGCTGAGCGTACGTTGAAACCCAGCTAACAAGCAAGTTTTTCCACGATAAATAATCAGTAGAGATGATGGTATATCTCTAGAGACATGCAAAATTCGCGTTATTTTCTGACAGCTGACTAGACTCCAAGTGACTATAGGTTCGTTCGACGTCTTCCGCTGGCCAATATTGTCGTGACTTGCCGATGAGAATGCTTACATGGTAGAGAGGCCAATGTCTGCAAAGACGTACCACACGTAAATGACAACACATAAAAGTTCGTAGCCAGTTGAATCGCAGATTATGCTCTGTTATGTATAAGAAAGTGAAGTTTATTCTGCTGCCAAACGATAACGCGAATTTTGCATGTCTCTATATATCGCGAAAATGTTTTGTGTCAACATACCATTGAAAACGCTGTACTTTCTTGCAACATATATGATTCGGTGATATGCTCCTGACACAATGTAGCTGTCTGTAGACCAATAACAGGCATTAAATATTACAATAACAAGATTCTTATTATTGGCTCAGTCAAATAGGGCAACAGTTCCAAGTACAAGCTAAAGCCAGCAATCTTCTGGTAAGCTGAACGTGTGTTGAAATCAACCAAACGGTCAAGTTTTCCCGCGATAAACCATCATCTATAATAATCAGCTCTACTTACTTTCTAAGTAGCAAAAATGAAGAAAATGGGGCGCTTTTGCGGTGTTGTTTAGCAATGGAAATCTTTGTGGACAATATTGAAAAAATACAGGAGTTTGCAATACACCCTGATCATAAAAGAATAACGTAGACGTCGATGTCTCAACGAGAAGACTGCACGCCAGTTCAGAGACTTGCGCTTAAGGGCGTTCACGTGGCAAAAATTCATACTGTTATATTTGCAGTGTACGTTTTATAAACGTTACTTGTGACTACATTTAACACTTGTAAATACTATTTCTTCTCATAGAAGCACGTCAAAGTAAAAAATTGCAAGTTATGGGAACATAGGAATAACAAAAGCCAAGTGAGTTGTTGGAATAAAATAATTTACACAGAAATGAGATATGGGTAGGGCCCGGTAGTTTTCGCGAAAACATTTTTGCCCCACTTTGTTTCAGTGTCTTACGTGCACACTTGCAGCTCAACTTCATCGCTACTGACAGTGTGTTTTTGTGCAGAGTTATTATTATTCATTTGACTGTGCCAATCAGTACACGGATAACTGCCACACAACACGTCTGTGATTTGCGGGTTTAACCTCCACACGCCGGTTGTTAAGGCACTGGCAACAAAGCAGAGATACAGGTACGCACGTAAGGCACTGAAACAAAGTGCTGCAAAAATGTTTTCGCGAAAGCCACCGGGCCCTAGTTATGGGCCATATGCTAAAAGATTTGGAAACACACAATGAGATTCCTTGATACTTAAAAAAATAAATCTGAAAACGATGAAAATTTACGTTATTTATGGCAATTAAAAAAAATAGGAAAGGCTCTGTTGTGTGTTTTAAAATTTTTAGCATATTGACCGTAACATCTTAATTCCGTATAAATAGTTACATTCGAGCAAGTCTCTTGCTTTTTCTTATCCATTTGTTCCTATAACTTGCAATTTCTGACTTTGACACGCCTCTATGGGAAAACTATGAGTAGAGACTTGAAAAATTCGCGTTGTCTTTTAGGGACAAGCCATAATTCCAACTACTATAAGCTCGTATTAATTTCATAATTGGCCCTCGACTAATATGACAGTTCCCGGAAGTCGCTGAGCCGAAAACAAAAACGTAACTAAATGAAGGCCCATATCACTGTGTTAGCGAACAGCTAGTGAGCCGCTATTGTTTGCTTGATTCCACGTATATTCTTGGAGGCTATCTTATTGGTCAGCGGACCCGCGAATTTTTCCTGTCTCTAACTATGAGAGTAAATAAAATTACCACATTACAAAAGTAGTCATATTTAACGTCTGTAAAACGAACACTATGTCGAAAAAATATAAAATTATAAATTTTTGCCACGTGTACATCCTTAAAGGCTAGATTGAAACGTAATGTGTGTACTGTATCGTACTTAGAGCACAGCACTTCTACACCACGAACGCGCAAATAACGTCCACCCGGATGGTCACAAACATTCACACATTCCAGACTAAAAAGTAAACCAACGAGCTGCTTATGGATTTGGCGGGAATAATTGGACTTCACGTTCTAGCAGTGTTAATTTTTGTATCAGTATTGTGAGAACATTTACCGAAACGTGTATTACTTAACAAGGATAGTATAAAATAAAGTACATGTTGCAATATTAAAAAAAAAAAAATAGTACACCTACTTAGGCTAATTATGTACACGAAAATAGAAAAAAAAAATGTATACACAATAGTTAGGCTAATATTTTCTAAATATTAGTTTTATGTTCTTAGCAGACACAGCTTCTTGTGATACGTAGACAATGTAAGGAGATTTGCTGCATCAAAAGTATAAATGTTTCTTATACATTTATTACGTAGTATTTATTGTTGAGGTATTATTATAACCGTATTTCACCCAAATTATTATTATTATTATTTTTGCTTTCATAGTTATCACATAACGGCTTGCCAAAATCGCGTTTCATGTGTAAGAGGGACGTCTGGTAATTTACGAGAAACAACTAACTAACTGAAACGAAGTTATTTACAATGAAATAGCTGGTAGTGTGTGTCTTTGAGAAATGTTTAAAAAAAAAACTAAATTTTTTCGTATTTTAAACCGCTTAGCTCTAAGTTAATTTTTACTAATTGTAGCATTAACATTATTCCTTAAAGCAGCCCATTGCATAAATGTTAAGTGTTAATTTGTCCATTTCAGTAACTTTTCGGTATCTGTACGTTATCCCAAAACGCAATATTTGTTTTTGGTGTGTCGTTATATAGAACACATTGAAAACAAAGTTATGCCAGTAAGACCTAGTCACAAGTAACTACTACAAAAACGCTATTTTCAACCAATATAAAGCTGCTCGGCCGCGGCTTTGGCCGCACGGAATTTTTTAAGGAAAACGATAGCTTATTATGTTAACGAGATATAGAGGACATAGGCCTATAAAAAAATTACGACTTTTCATTCCCAAAGCATAACCACACATCACCAGGCTTATGATATGTCGAGGATATCAGGAAAATACATTTTACCCCTTTTCACTCCTCAACAGATACCTACGTTGCAAATACGAGCCACCCTTACATTTTCATACTTCAAATAGAAAATTAACTCTTTTGCAAACTGCCGTTAATAATTGCGTATATAATATCACCAAAGATCCCCGTCCCCGAGCCTTACACGGGATTTGAACTCAAAACCGCCTACCAGTGTTTCAAACAACTACGCCAATATAGTCGATTCGAATTCTTAAAAAAAAAAAAAATATATATATATTTAGACAAGATATGTATGTGTCAATAGGACGGCAAACAGTAACAACTTAAAATTTATTTCTACGTGGTTATACCTGCTTTGCGGGATTTCTGAATCATTTTACACTGTTTCACTCCCTAAGTTGTCGACTTTTGAAAATCCCTGAAATAACTTTTTTTTTATTTTTTATTTTTTTTTTTTAATTTTTTTTTTTTTTTAGATATTATTGTGAGTATCATTCATATTCAAAAATTATTTCGATATCTCAATAAGATGCAGTGGATTAATATAAAGTTTTTATATTTCTTCAATGTTCTTAGATGTTTGATTATATTTATTTATTTTTTGGGGATAGGCCTATGCATAGTATTCACTCTGAAGCAAAGCTCACCTCAATATCTCAACGCGTTCAAGAGTTGTCCAGAATAGATTGAAAACACATTTCATGGCTACTCACAGCATTAAATTTCAAATTTCGAGACACTGAAAAATAATATAATGTGCACATTTGTAAGTTTCACTCTGAAGAAAAAATATCGATATATAAATTGTTTTAAGCGCTATCAGGATTAATTAAAAACACATTTTACCCCTTTCGTTTTCGAATATCAAAAAATAACTTCTTTGTGGTTGCCTGCGGCGTAAGATGAAGACACCATAAACATTTCGTGACTCTTTTTAAGTCCAGTGGTTTGGGCTGCGCAGAAATGGGTGAGTGAGTGGGGCACTTCATTATATATATTAAGATGATTATAGTGACAAACACTCCCTGAGGCTGCTTAGCAACCAAAAAAATAATCTATATTTTGACCAAAAATTTTTAAAATAATAGAAATTGAAATATGTTATGCCTACACGTATAAAGAAAAGTAATCAAAAGAAATAAAATAATTGAAGCGAAAATACTTATGGAAACGTTTTCGCATTAATAAGCTAATTGTGAACAGGTCGAAAATTTACATTGTTTAATTTTTTTTTAAACAAATGACACTTATTTTGCTGTGAATCGTCATACATCCTATCTGTATGTGAGTTAGTTTTAACTATAGCCTAGTCTCAAGAGCAGTAAATGCCGAATTTAAAATAAAAATTGCACATTAAAATATATATACGCCTATATGAAAAAAAAAATTAATGCGGTTTTTGTAAATATCTTGACATTTCCAGATGACACTGTTCTTCGTTGTGAATTATTTCATTTTGCAAGTCAGTTGATTTTACTTTCTAGTACAAATCCGTTTCATGCAAACTTTGACATATGGTCATACAAAAACTATGCAAGCTAATTTTTTTTCTGTAAAAAATAGTCACAATGTATGCCTGCAAAACAAACCATTTCTCGTACAAAGACAGAAATTATCAAAACCGTTTTAATTGTTGTTAAACTCCTACTTTAACCTTTAGTTATGCAAAATTGAAAGGAATTTTTCCCGGAAGTGTTAAAACAGGAATGTAGAAAGTTATAAAATATTCGGCACAGTCATAAAGAAATAAAGTCAAGGCTGCAGAGGAGAATTAACATCTTGGCATATGAAGGATTACTTCCCCTGGTCCAAGGCGGGCCTGGTTTATCCTAGAATAGGGCGGATCCTCCAAAGAGACTTGGAAGACAACGCCCTCGTGCATACGTCACTCAACGCAGGATTCAATTAAGTTGGCGCGCGTGCTAGTCCCCTCACGTGGGAAGGGAATGACGGAGGGGTGGGGGGATAAACCCCTCCCATACCCCATCATGTTTTCGGAATTAGCTCATTAGTCTGTCGCCACGGCGTAATATTTCCGCTGTCCGCGCGGGCACAAGCTTACGAGCCACGGCCGTCTCCTGGAAATTCGAATCATTATTCTGGTCGTAATTGGATATTATTACGGTTGGACGATTTTAGAGAACATTAAAATGTCTGGGGGTCGGCTGTGTCGCTGGGTTTGTTAAGGTGGCCGTCCGTCCTGGCTATCAAGCGACGTGTAGAGCTTCAGACGCTACAAGAACGATTGAAAACTCCTCAACAAGCTTGAGTAATCTATGTTTAGGGACAGTGTTCCTACAGTCTGGAAAGTCAAGGAAAGTCAGGGAAGTAGCTGTATAGTTAGGGAAAGTCATAGAAATCTTATTTGTTAGTTAAGAAGTAAGAGCAAGAATATTATTTTTGTTTTGTTTTAGCTGTTATAGCATAACCTCCAGTTGCAATACATCCCGTTCAGTTCATAATTTCTTTTGAAGGTTACTGAAGTTTTCTGCATGCTAGTGGTGGTGAATGAAGATGTGAAGTGAAGGTCATAAAGTAAACTTGCTAATTTTGCATGTTTGTCTTAAGTTGTGTATTGAATTAAACTCTTGTTTGAAAAAACGAAGCCTGAAAATGTATTGGATTCAAAATTTAAGTACTGTATTAAGCTGCATTTTCCATCACTCTTCTTGTTCACCAACGCAAGCTACCTTAAATTTAGCAGAAGAGAGAAAAGGGTTGGCGTTACTTGCCTCAGGAGCTAGCGGCGGCCTTTCGCTTTATTGATTGAAAATGTGAAAATAGATAAGAGGATGTTAGATTATGTGAAAGGTGCTCGAAAACTATATCACGATTACTTATAACTAAAAAAAAAAAAAAAACAGGAAAAAAAAAGCAAGGAATCTACAAAAAAAGAGAAAAGAGTTGGTCGAAGAAAGAAAGAAACTCATGAGAGAAACAGAAGAGGAAAAGGTAACAATGGAAATATAAAGTGGGGGGGGGGGATGGGGAAACTCCTTGTTTTAAATTTTTTTCGTATTAATTTTGTACTAAGATTTATTTTTCTACTAAGATGTATTTGTTTTGCTGTGGGAAATTTATTTATGTATTTTTTATTTAATCTCTGTTATTGAATAACTATGTATTTCTTGAACAGGGTGCTGGAAATTTTTTTGTGTTCATGTAAATGGAAGTTTTATTAAATTTTAGTTTTGAGCAACTGATAAAATCGGAAAGCAGACGTAATACTACTTAATTCTGAATGATTATAGATGAAGTAATAAAGAGTAATGGTCATTATGGTACACTGTACGTACTGTACGTAAAATGTACGTTGTAGCTTTAAAAAAAGTATGAATAAATGTGCTTGCAACTATTACTAGAGCAGAAATCACTTTTTCATAATCAATTTGAGTGAAAATTTCTTGTAGAGTTTGTTTTAGTTAAATCAATTTTGTGATACGATATGTCTGATTTTTGATTTTTGTGTTAAATATTCTTTAAAATATGTATGTGTTAGTCAGGGAATTTTCAAGGAATTTTCAGGGAAAGTCAGGGAAACAAATTTGACTCAGGCTGTAGGAACCCTGTAGGGAGATCATAAAAAAAAAGGAAGGTATATGCTATTCACGAGTAAGTGAGAGATTTTGGTCAACGCTCAACATCGAGGTCTTCAGCGCTGGTGAGGGGTGACATGAGGTGAGTATGGAGCAGCGACGGAATGAAAGGGTGGAGGAAATAGGAGATCTCCGAGAAAACCCGCCGACCAACGGCATCGTCCGGTACGATACCCACGTGCGAAAATCCGGGGACTGACCTCGCCGAGAATCGAACCCGGATCGACTTGGTGGGAGGCGAGAGGTCTGACTCCTCGGCCACCTCGATCCCCATTGCTGTTCACGATGAAGTGAGCACTGCTTAAAATTTTCCGTAAGCCATTTTGATTCTGGAATTTCTTATTTACAACTAAAAAACACAAATCTCGAAACTTAATGTAATATACATTGCTTGATTACTATAGTTATCTGGGAGAGTTCTGTTTACAGTGAACAGACTATAAGTGGGATTTACGTCTCATCGACAGCGAGGGCAACAGAGACGGTGACACGCAACTTGGTCAAATAACAGGAGCTGAGAGAGGAGTCGGCCATGGTCTTTACTAAGGACCCAGTCGTGCATTCACCTGGAGCGATTTCAGATAACCATGGAAAACCCAAAATCAGGATGACCATAACCGGGGAGCAAATCCGTATCCTTACGAATACGAGTCCAACGTGTTACCACGGCTCCAACTTGCTCGGTAATGACATTAAGGGCGCGGCTACCGCAATTTTCATCACCATTTTTTTTACTTTTTATTTGTACCAGATATTTTTATTCCTATTGTAGACACAAAATGTGATTAAATTTGGCTCTTACGAAATTTTTTTATCTCTCATAGTTTTCGCCTAATTACTGAGATTTTAAAATGTTTATTTTCAGTTATAGCATTTTTTAAAAATACAAATACTTTTTATTCTTTATTTTTATGAACATGACATTGTAGCCTGCAATGTCTTTATCCACTGTGATTTTTTTAGTTTGGTATATCACTTGGTTTTAGTGTAGTCGTTAAAACGGAAATATGCTAAATATGACTTTAACAAGCCATTACGCGAAAACTATGAGAGATAAAAAATTTCGTAAGAGCCGAATTTAGTCACATGTTGTGTCTAACATTAGAAAAAAATATCTGGTACAAATAAAAAATAAAAAACGGTGATGAAAATTGTGGTAGACCGCGCCCTTAACTGAATGGTACACGTCTGCAAACCAATTTCGGGTTCGCCATTATTCATTTAAGTTTTTTTTCAAACGGCATAAAATAGCGGAAATGAGTGTTTTTGCAGACTTTTTCAAATGTAACAAACTTTGTGCGTAATATTTTTAACGACGTAGGCGTGTACAATTCACCTTTATAATTATTATTACGTTATTAAATAATAGGGTCGTCAATCAATTTCTGATAGAGATGAGTTGTCGGGTAGAAGACTGCACGTCAGTTCAGTGACTTGCACCTAGAGGCCAGGGTGAGGAGCGATCGGCGTGTTTTATCGTCCTTGCCACTTCCACACTTCAAGGCCTCGAACGCACCAAACACTTCTGACCAGGCAGCCACCTTAACTTGTGAGAGCGCACATTCAGATGTGTAACGTAACTGTGTTGTAAATGGAATCCTCTTGTTCATCAGCTTATTATTTTTCCTTTTACTTTATTGAATATTTCATGCCCCTCATTTAATGTAAATTTACTTGAATATACACCTATAAAATTTATTTATGTTGGAGTAGCATGTTCATAAACTGGAATTTAACGGCAGATCACTAGTCGACTCTTTATTTAAGCACATAATTTTATCATGATAATCATTTACAGACAGGTCAGCATAGAATTTATAGATGGGAGAAGTGAATAATATTTTTGCATTTCGATGGTTCACTTATGTGCTAAAGCGTAGTTTAGTAGTGGGTTTACATTAGTAGCACACATTTTTACTAAGACGATTTTTAATTATTGGATACGTCTACATCATATACATATGTTTGCAATTTCTTCATATGTTGTTCCATCAACACGCTTCCTATACGCGTACACTGTGGTAAAAAAGTAGATTTACAATGTAGCAAATAACAACAAGCAGCGCGTACAAAATGTGTGTACCCTTTTTTTTAATATACAGTAATTAAATCGATTAGAAGCTCGTAGCAACGTAACTAATCGGTATTATTTTGCGATACGAGACTAAGTTATGTATAGCCTACGTTTTGTACTTAACACGGCTAGTCTTCAGTTTTTTTTAACCTAACATTGTATTAATCGCCGTAAGTCACATTCGCTTTGCTAATAATAATAATTAGCCGCTGCCTCTCAATAAATTCTATTTATCCGCTTCTCATGCTAACGCTCAAGAACAAAATAATATCGTGAGCTTGCTGGCCGTATTGATGACGATAAAGTGATATTTGAATATTTACATTTGTTTGTTTACATTGAGGTAATTTTTCCATCACTTTGTAAGTTAAATTTGTTAATACATTCTTACGATGTGCACCAACTTTATATTGATATCACGGTGTAAAGGTGATTGAAATTTTGAAAGAATAACTGTGTAGTTTAAACTCTTTTAAGAGAAGGATTTTCATTTTAAACAATTTAAACTCCTATCTCCTTAATTACTTGCTAAACTATGGAGTAGAAACACTTCACATTGTAATTTTTATGGGTTGTTTAACAAGGGTATAACTATGTTTCAGAAAAAATAACAACATTTAAATTCATAAATCAGTGTACTATTACATACAGCCAAGCGAAATTGCAATCCAAATTTTTTAAACTAAAAAAAACGATTCGATGCCATGATTTACTAGATAAAATCTCTGGCTTCAGGTAAATATTTTAAACATTTTTTTCTAAATTTGGAGAATATCCGTTGTTTTAATTTTTTTTATGAAATTCTCCCTTTCCTCATTTGACTTAGTAAGAGGCCTCCTTCCTTCCGCATCTTACCTTTTTATTCCTTTTCAGCGTCCATGTATGAGTTTAGGGATTTTATAGCAGCAGTTTTCTTTGTATATTCACGATAGTGTTAATGTTACATTTTGTTTAGATAGTAGACGCAAAGCAAGACTGTTACAGGTTGCGGAGAAAGTTGACACAAAGAAAGTCTTTTAGAAATTCAGTGCTTGCCGCAGAAAATTGATGACTTGGCTTATTCTTTTCCTTTGTAATATGTAGATTTGGCCTACACATACCAGGCAGCTAACTTTAAAATAATGTTTAAAGTTTCAAGATATTTTTAGGAAGTAACTTTAAAATATTTATTAATTATTGAGAATACCCTGACCAGTTAAAAAGTTAACTTCATTATTGTTTTAAGGTTTTAGTATTAATTTAATTTAACACATGTCCGCTGAATATTTAATGTAGTAACTTTACGTATTATTGTTAAATCCATTGACATTAGCTTTGGTTTAGTGCGAGAGGTGCGACCTCGGAGGACAAAGGCAGAGAGCAATTGCGGACTAGAGGGGTCCGGTATTAGTGAGAAGGAACGTGTCGAACCAACCACGATGGTGGACGTGTGGTGCTAGGCTGAATTCGAACCCAAGGGCTGACGTCGCCGAGGACGACGTTTCGTCTCTACTGGGATAGAGAGACGATTTTCCTGGCGTTCCCGGGATTCTGAGCGTACACAGTAAAAAAAGTGTACATTTACAAGTAAATTTTTGTAACGAAATATCAGAACATTATCAGTCAGATAATAAAAGTAAAATGTCAGAAACCTTTTAAAGTGGTTACAAATATCGTAAACAACTTTGGGAACTAGTAAAATAATGCTAATGAGCAGATTTGTCGAATTGAAACAAAATAAACCTAGGAGACCTTTCACATTTTACAAAACATTTCGTACTTTCACAAAAAAAATTTTGGAAACTAGTTTCCAAAAAAAATTTTCGTAACACTACAAGCAATTATTGTAAAATGAACCAGATATTAGCTGTAAATATACAACATTTGTTTGCAGATTTACAGAAATGTTTGTAAATATACAAATAAATTTGTAAATGTACAAGATTTTTGTTAATTATACAAAATATATTCGTAGTGTTACAAAAAAACTTTTTTGGAAACTGGTTTCAAAAAAACCTTTTTTGTATAAGTACAAAAATTTTTTTACTGTGTATTCGTTGCGTGAGTTTACTTTGACTTGAAGAAGAAGATTGCCGGTAGTATCCAGTCTTACATTTTCGCATACCTCAATGTTCGACTCCGGATATTCTTAAATGAACTGTTGCGAATATTCTCTTATTTAAATGCCCCGAGAACTTTGGTTTTAAGAGAAAACTCGTATTCTACCGTAGAGCATTAAGCTGTTAATATAATTTTGCAAGTTGTTAAAGCTACAGAAGATTTTCGTACTAGTAACGTTTTCAGAAATATGTGATGGTGTGCGAAATTTAATACATTCTATTTTCTGTAGTTATTTGTTTCGTTTGTAATATAGTAAAGTAGCTAAAACATCCAGAATCCATATCACATATAATTACATAATTTTCACATGTTCTTATATTTTTCAGGAGATGCCCTAAAATACCGATCGATTTAAACTATTAAGTACTAATGAATTTTATTTATCAGGGTTGTTAATAAATCCAGTTTTCATCTAATATTCCCATTTTATTTAGCTGTCATCGGGGTTCAGTAATATTTATTCATTTACACTTAATAAATGTAGCACCTGAATTGTATTAGTATCTGCGGTTTATTGAGATCAAATGTCTGTCTTCCTTTGTGAAATCTGTAGACGTACTTTAGCTACACAGTAATCAAGGGCAAAAGGTCACGATCCAGTATTGGTATTGTGGACGCCGCTTAGAAATTAAAGTAAGTCAGTACACGTATGTTACATAACGTAGTATCAGATAGTCATAAATATATAATTACACCTGACATATTTATTTGCTGTCGGTGAGTGTTCGGCCTATAATTTAATTTTCACATCAAGAAAAGGCCGACCAATGGACATCCATTGAGGAAAACCATGTGTCTGTTGCAAAAAGACTACCTTTGAGCCAGTGTGTTGTCTATAAAGAAGAGCGGATAAAGAAATCCATCGCAGGTGAATATGATTTTTAGTCAGTGCCCACAGATGTCGCTATGCGCCTACACACGTCATTATCCCGCGAGTAGGATGTCATTTACGTCAGTGCTAAGTCAACGCAAGCTGCCATCTGGTTGCGTGTTAAGTAGGCGTGGCGTGCGTTGAGTGGGCCCGACCGCTCACCTGGATTACACGCGCGAGTCCCACTCAACGTTTATAACGCCACTCACGTTTATAACGCTATATTATATGACGTGCATGGGGCCAGTGCTATGGCTGTTGATGTCCTCCCTTTCCTACCTACACCGTAAAAAAATTATTTCTATATTTACCACACCGATTATTAGAAGTTTTCATAATTACGTTTGATACAAGTGTTCCTACTAGAACCAGGGATTTTTGGTGAAAAGAATTGCAAAATAAATGTATTTCAATGCCTTACGTGGATATCTTTAGCTCTGCTTCGGGGTTATTGGCAGAATATACCTTGCAGAGGCTTCGCTCATTTGACTGAGCCAATAAGAACATGGTTACTGCGACGGCTGTGATTTGCGGGTAGAATCCCGAGATGCTGAGAGTTAAAAACATTCACTCACTGACCATGAAGAACAGCTACACTGCCCTGCTTAGGAAGACGGCAGTAACTACAGAAAAAAAAAAATGGAGTTTTTGGTATCGTTGGATTCGTCTTGAAATTCTGCATAATTTACACACCAAAAAGGAAATCAAATAAATTGTACGTAGGAGTTATAGAGAGAAAACACTTACTGTCGTTGCAGTTTTTCCAAGTTTAACAAATTACAGAAGGTAGTAAGTGCATATTCCTCGTATAAAAAGCAATAACTGCAATTATACTGCTTTCTTAATTTGTATTGTGATTGTGGTATTCTAGGCATTACTATAAACCATGCAGTAACTTTGAGTCCATTATTCAATATTTATTTATTCAATAATAGGAGCATACATTGTTTTAAAAAAACTTTGTTTTAAGATGTTTTAGTAAATAAAAAATTAAATTATTTTTTTCAGAAGTAGATTTTAAGAACATGTTTGCACTACAATAACATATTTGCAAACCTATTCGGAATTGATAAATGGATAAGATTGAGACATATCTTTAACTTATTATTTTCTAAATTGTGCTGTTGCTGTAGTTGCTGCTTCATTCCTAAGCAGGGCAGTACAGGTGTGCACATACGCCACTGAAACTAATTGTTGCAAAATTATTTTTACCAAAAATCACACATTTTTAGAAAAAAGTCAAATGTGTGGTGTGATGGTACCAGCTTTGTATATTACCAATGCTAAACTGTTTTTTTTTTTTACAAGCTGACGTATATTACGTGTCCCATACTGTGTATGCGTGAGAAACTTTCAGTGCTATGTAGGAAGTTTTTAACAGTGTATATAAAAGTACCTAGGAGCGGGGGTTCATACGACAAAGAATCGTCGCGCGTGTAACATGTCCACACAACGGAGGATTATTAGAGTTTGTGGTCCAGCTCGTATGTGGCCGTGACAAACACGTAACGTACGAGCGCATAGTTGTTAGCATCAGCTCATTATTGTCGACTATTACTGCCGGTGAGCTAGGCTAGTTTGTTGGTACAACTCGTCACAGCGGAGCGGAGGAAATTAGACCTTACTGTGATTTTTACGTCGCTTGTCATACATAAAGAAAAATTATGTTCAACAACATGAAGAACTTCGAAGGGTCACCTTTGATTACAATACCAACTTTGCGTACAGAAATGTTTCGTAAA
Organism: Medauroidea extradentata; assembly: GCA_003012365.1. Lineage (NCBI taxonomy): Eukaryota > Metazoa > Arthropoda > Insecta > Phasmatodea > Phasmatidae > Medauroidea > Medauroidea extradentata. The sequence continues at coordinate 46,112 of PNEQ01053147.1, forward strand.
AACTGTTATTTTTGAGCATTCTAAGGTTTTTAAATTTCTCCCAGATTTATAAACCCTTAATTTCTTAAATAACCGATTTAAGTAATACACTTTCTTAAGTCAGTGTTTAAAGTTTAAATTACGTTGTTCATGAACTAGTACAAAAACTATTTCTATAAGTTCGAAAATCAAACTCTTGTATGCATTGATGCATGGCTAAATTAAAATAATAGTAATTAACTGATAACAAGGAACTTAAAAACCAAATAAAAATGATCTTAACAGCTGTGTACTATGCAACATTTTAAAAATTACTTTCTAGTAAAAAGATTTTAGCGTATTACGGCCCAAATGTTATACTCACCTACTAAACTTCAGTAGGTAATAACATTATGTGTTTGCTATTTTTAATATTCTTGTAGTATGTAAACTAATCAAGATGTACCAACTTAAATAATCTCCTTTTTGCTGGCAACTTGCTATATGAAGAAATAACAACAGTTACACTACCGTTAACATAACATTCAACACATTTTACAACATATTCTTAAAATGCTGATATTAATTAATTTGTTTCTCGTCAAGACCAAAGTTTAATGTGTATTAGGCAGTTTAGTAAATTATTTACTGTAGCATAAATTTTACACGACCAGAGGTACAATATATCCTATGATAGAATAATTTTCCATCCCAAAGGAAGCTAAACTTTACAAACTAATGGAATGACCTATTTATTGCTATAATAATCTGCCAAAATGAAAATAATTTTTTTCTGGCTTTGAAAATATGGTATGGATTCCGAATACCTAATATTATAGTTGGAAGCTAGTTGTCGATTTATTTTTCCTGAAGTTTTTATATTAAAACGACATAAACAATCTCTAACCAACTATTAGGCTCATGGTGAGCTTACCAATATATATATATATATATATATATATATATATATATATATATATATATATATATATATATATATATAAAACATTTCCGGAAAGGTATATAGCCAGAAAGACAATGCGTTAAACAAACCAACCATTTTTGTGACCAGATTTAATACACGTTATCTTTGTTTTAATGCATCTTTTTTTATGTGTCGTCTTTCTTGATACAGCTACGTTCTCTTTCGGGATTAACTGTTTTTTTTTATTTTTAATATTTTTATTTATTTATTTTTAGTTTCCCTCGTCTTTCTTGATATAACTGTTTTCCTTTCCGGAATAATTGTATGTTGACAACTTATACTGGCTTTTCTTTTTGCTTCTTTATTTTATATTGCGGTTTCCTTGTTCCTGCAGCTTGGCGATATTCATTCGCAATGACGTATGTAAAAAAAGTTCAGTTTATAAAACTAACCCTTTGCAGGAATCATTCAAAGCTCACAAGTATTTTTGAGTTGTAGTTTAACACCAGCTGTTTGTCCACAAACATTTCAAAATACGGCGAGAAAAAGCACTAGTAATTAGAGACGATGCTCCGAAAATTCAACCGATAGGCAGCAGGAACTACACCGCGACTTATCGCCATACTGTCTTGCACATTACTACCTCGTCTGCTCCCAGCGCAGTATTGCCAACTCTAGCACCTTGTTGACAGTTGACTACTAGCACCAGGCTCGTGCGCGGGAAACACAAAACACTGAGATCCGAAGCCAACGCATGGAAAAATATAAAACTGTTAAGTCCGAAAAACAGCATTTAATTAATACTAACGTAGAATATTATCGGGGCAATCTACGCTAACACGAGACGACCGAAAATGTCAGTATGTTTACTCATAACACATTAATGCATTTCGCATTTCTCATCCACGAAGCTAGAAACGTGACTAAAAAAAAATTCAACTAATGGTCGAGCGTTCGAATTTTCATTTTATTTCAAACAAGTAATGACCTTCAAGTTGATATTTTATAGGGTCGTTTGAGTTCTTCAGACTATTATATAAAAATTCTTAAAAAATGCTTTCTTAAATCTCTCATAGTATGTCAATTTGTATCCTTATAAACCTGTATAATACAAGGTTGTAGTACATTATTTGCATGGAAGATTCGGACATCACCATCATCTTCATATTCCTAAAATAATTGTATCAAAATAGACAAACATATAACTGTAAAAAATCGTAATTATTTTATTTTTGTTCACGTATCTGTTTTAATCAGTTATGAAAATACATATACAAATATCCAGTATTTAATTTGGATACTTATGATATAAAATACACGAGTATATTTTTAAGTCATCACATTTGTTAGCACATATATATTCGTACATTAATTCGCCGTTTAATTTATGTTAACTTAAGAACTAACCAAGGAACAATGAAGTAAAATTTTTGGCAGTTTTTATGGGCCCTTTTCAGTCAGCGTTATATACACCTCTGTGAGGGATGAACTGCCGTAATTTGAAATTCGCGGGAAATGAAGGTTGTTTTTATGGGAAGTGCAGGAGTAGGGGCTGTTTCGTGTGAACCACGACCACAATTGAAGGGGGTTCACGTGGCGAAAATGCAAAATTTTATATTTGTACGACAAAGTGTTAGTTTTATAGACTTTTTTGTGACAAAATTTTTTACTTGTGAAACTTTTCTAGCTCTCATAGTTTTCCCATAGCGACATGTCAAAGTTCAGATTTTCAAGTTATGGGAACATACAAATATCAAAAAGCATCTGATTAACTGGAATTAAATAATTTATAATAAAATGAGATACTATGGGTTATCACGCATTGAAATTCCTTTGCATTAAAAATAATAAATTCTGAAAATAAAAATTTTCTTCATACGTGGTAATTTTTTTTATATAAAGGGACTTCGTTGCGTGTTTTTAAGTCTTTTGGTATATGGCCCATAATGTCTTATATCAGTTTAAATTATTTCACTCCAATTAGTCACTTGGCTTTTGTTATTTCTATGTTCCCGTAACTTGCAAATCTTGACTTTGTCATGTCGCTATGGGAAAACAATGAAAGGTAATATTGTTTCACAAGTGGAAAATCCAGTCAGAATTAACGTCTATAAAACTAACACTACGTTGGACTAATTCAAAATTATGAATTTTGCCTTGTGAACACCCTTAGAGCGGTGCTCTCATGTTAGTACTGTTTTTGTGATAATTTAAATTTCAAACTTAAAAGAGAGCCGATAATATCAAATATGTGTGGCAGTTTCGCTTAGAATGGTTTTGTCCATGACAGCTAATTTCTTCAACACAAAAAATTCAGCGGTTTCGACTAATAAGTTTATTGACAACATTTTAGTTAGTTACATTATTACTTAAAACCACAATATGGAGTATCTTGAAAAAACTACCCAACGTGGGGAAAACAATTTAAACAAAACTGCCAAACATAGCCTATTTCCGACATTTGCACTCGTTTAAGCTTAAGGCCACAGATTCCTATTTATACTGTTTTTGCGAGTTAAATTTTTTAAATCCTGTAACGGAGCAGATTACATAGTACTAACAATTTCCAACAGTTCTAGGTAACGGTTTTGCAATATCTACTCCTTTTCAGGATTTAAAATATAAAACTTACGAAAATAGCATAAATACTGACCCGTGGCCATAAAAAAAAATTATTAATGCGAAAGCTGAAAAGGGTAGGGCATGGCCTTAAAGCCATTACTCAAGTCCACGCAGAGAAGTAAAAGCCTGAGACACGGGCCAATGTAGTGTGACCCACACCACGATTAATAAAATAACACGAGACAGCACAAACAGTCAAGCGATCATTACCCAAGCATTGTGCGGTCTGAATGGGTTCATTTAGTAAGTTTACGGTAGCGCCTTAATCCGCTTTAAACCTGCCACGAACACGTGCACTACATTCTGTGCGCTGACAAATTTATGGAATGCAAGAACGTAAGCCGTGAAATTGTAACGAAATGTTTACTACACATTTTCGAGGTACACTGTTGTTAACACCAAGCTAAAGGACAGCTCTGTGTAAAAACATTTCATAAGTAGTTTAACTCAGGACGCACACAATTCAGCTGACTTCAGTAGTTACAGTGTGTCGCACTTTGCTCGTGAGGGAGTCTTTAGTAACCTTCAGGGAGGTATGTGTAACAATGGAGAGCATGAGAGGTTCCCTGAAGGGGCAGTAAGATTGCAGGTGTCCTGATGGGAGTGGTTCCCTGCTGAGGATGCACGATACAATCCTGAAAGCTTGGTGCGCAAAATTCTCACTTTACTATAGAGGGGGTTTAGGTGTAAAACCACTCACCTAGAATAATTCCCTCAGAAGGCGGCGTTTCCTCTCTGAGAGGGGCTTAGGCTCTTGTGTGGCCTCCCTATTTAATTGTTGAACTATGAGGTGCGGTGCTGGCGTACGCTTCTCAGGCGTCTTGATTGGGCTAATCAGTGGGCGGCTCATACGCCGTGTTTCCCGAAGGATGCGGCTAAAGTTATCCTGCTTTCGTGGAGGTCTATTCTCCGTGCTCTTATACTGTCGGCAAAGCTAGGCTAACGTAACAATCTTTTCAGATGCTAGTTGCAGCGGGGGAATAATTCCCGCGGGTACTGAATGTGAATTAGCTGTGGCCGCTAATCGGCGCTCAGCAGCTGCTTGGGCTTTTCGCCCTTCAATAGAGGCTCTTTCCTCTGGAGAAATGTCTAATATTAAGAGATCGTTCTCAGACATGAATTACTTTTACACACAAATGAAACAAATATATTAATTGAATGGCGTTATTATTTCGCAAAGCACAAGTTCACTTTGCACTGACTGCACAATATCGGTAAATACACTGGCCCATACAATTAATACACTGGTTCATATAATTACTACACTGACCGCGTGGTCTTTCTAATCTGGAGCCTCGGAAACTGTCACAGATATATCCATTCCGGTGGAAACTAGAGATGTACCACGTGGCATCAACTCCCCACGATGGGGCGCGTTCCTTACACTGACCACGCGGCTAGGAATAGGTGTCTCCTTGAGCAATTTAGTGGGTAATGGAATAGGTGGGACAGGCTTCGGCTTTCTTACCAGGGCAACCTGTATGCGGGAAAAGTGGTTGGGGCTTCGGCTTCCTTATCAGGCAGCAACCCACAGGTAGGTAAAAAGGTAATAAGAATAAGGTAGGTAAAGGCGGGGAGAGCAGGCTTCGGCTTCCTTACCAGGCAGCAACCCACTATAAGGAGAGGTGGTCGGGGCTTCGGCTTCCTGACCAGGCAGCAACCCACTATAAGGAGAGGTGGTCGGTTAGGTTTGCTCGGGGAGGCGATCCGAGTCCTAGACTGACTGATTTGCCGCCGCCGCCGCTTATCATCACTGGGGACAGGCCCAGCTGCAGACCTGCCCCCTCAGTGCGGGGGTAACATTGCTGTCACCCAAGCCCTACACTGTCTTAGGGATTCCAGGAGGTTTTCAGGCCTCCCTTTACTCCTTCTTGTCAGGTAGCCTAGGCAGGAGGAGGGCTTCCTGTAGTGGCACTACTAAGCCGAAACTTTTTGCAACACTCGTCAACCCCCTCCTGATTCGGTAATGGCAGTTGTAGACGAATTGTTGGCAGTTTCCTGGCTCTCGGCTGACCAAACCAGGACCGCATGGCACGGCACACAGCCCCAGCAAGACCTCCGGGAGGACTCTCTGTTTAGGCAAAGGTCAGGGAAAGGCCTCCCTGGGGTTTTTCCGCTCGTAACCAGCACCATCTAAGCTTTTACACCACGGTACCGGCCGGCTGCGACTTGCCCTGAGCACCCACCCCATCCTCCGCTTCATGGGTTCCTGCGCGCATTGATGCTCTTCTGGTCTCCATTAGGGATTTTAGGCCCCGGAGCCAGCAGGACACATCCACGCGCAGGGTTGTCCAGTTCACGGGCTTCCACAGTGCACTCGTGCAGCATACTCAAGTCCTCCAGGTCTGTCCGCCCCAGGGGAGCAAGCCCCGCAAGGGTTTTCGTCTCCAAGGGTCCCTCGACAGCCCGCAAGAGCGCCCGCCTTGTAGTAATTTTACAGCTGGTTTTTTTTTTTTCAAATGCCCGGTTTTCGGTGGTGAGTTGGTGACTGATGGTTAGAGTTTTCTGGTCATCTTGGTGGTGAATGGTGTCTGAAATGTTGTGGTTCTGAAACTAGAATTTTGATTAATTTTCTGCCGGTCATCTTGGTGGTGAGTGGTGACTGAAATGTTGTAGTTCTGAAACTGAATTTGGATTAGTTTACTGCTGGGCATCGTGGTGGTGAATGGTGACTGAAATGTTATTGTACTGAGACAGAATTTGGATTTGTTTACTGCTGGGCATTGTGGTGGTGAGTGGTGACTGAAATGATGTGATACTTCTTTTTTTTCTCGGTTCTCCCCCCTTTTTCCTCTTTTTTTTTCCTTTCCTGTTTTTTTTTTGTTAACAGCTGAAATCGGCATCTGCTCCTTTTCTGTGTGTGTGATTGGTGGTGATTATTGTTTTCTTGTCTTTGTTGGGTCTGTGACTGTTTTTATGCTCTTTCTCTATTTGATTATTGTTGTAATTTTGGTCGCTTTGCCTTCTGTGTCAAGTCTATGTCGTAGTTTCCTAACTGTCTGATCCTTGGGTTTGTATGTTGTCCTGTGTTGTAAAATGTCGCGTTTCTGTCTGTTATTCTGTTTAGTATTTTCTCTATTTTGGCTGCATCTTGTAGTTCATCTGTTGGTGTCAGTATGGTCGCTCCCATGGCAGCTCTTAGTACTTTGTTCTGTAGTCTTTGTAGTGAGTCTATGTGGTATCGCGCCGCATATCCCCAAACCTCGCATCCGTACAACATGGCTGATCTTATTATGGATTTGTAAATGGTTGTCTTTGTTCAGCTGGTCAGATTTTTGCTTTTAAATAAGGCATATAGTTGTATGTATTTGGCAATTGCACTTTGTCTGATTTTCTTTGTGTAGTCTTGCCATGTAAGTTTACTGTCTATTGTAAGTCCCAGGTAGCGTGTTGTGTCCTTGTAGGGTATTTCGTCCCCGAATAAGGTCAGGTTTTTGTGTGGTCTAACTGTTCGTTGTTTCGTCATTATTAGTGATGCCGATTTCCCTGCATTTACTTTTATTCTCCATTTTGTCAGTCAGGTCTATAGTCTAAGTGTTGTTGTAGCGCCGTTGCCGTATATCTCACGTTTTTTCAGTCTTGTATATGAGTGTGTCGTCTGTAAACATCAGTGTCGTTATGCCTTCTGTCATGGGTATGTCTGCTGTGTACGTGCAGTATAGTAGTGGAGATAATGTTGACCCTTGTGGTACTTCAGCAGTTATTTGCCTCTCGTCTGATTCTGTCCTGTCGAGTGTTACTTTAAGTTTTCTCTCGGTCAGGTAGCTGTGTAGTAGTTTCATGTAGCAGTCGCTGTACCCTTGTGTTGTCATTTTGTGTAGAAGTCCAGTGTGCCATACTCTGTCGATTGCTTTTTCTACATCTAAGAAAGTTGTCATGTGTAGGCTCAGTCTTTGTAATTTTCTCTCGCTTCTTGTCCTTTTTGGAATGTAAGAGTGACTTCCTCTGTCAGTGTAGTTAGTGGATTTGCTAGGCAAACGCCCGCCTTATATACCCTGGAAGGTGGCTGAAAGTACCGTTAGTGGGTGGGGAAGATGGCCGCCGCTGGAGAGGAGGCCGTCTGCTGGCTAACAGGCGTGCCACTCCAACACCCACAATTTCCCTCTACTCGGCCAAAAATTACGTTTATGTATCACAACTTTCCCGCGGGGCCGTAAAAATGTCCGTGTTGCCAAAAGAATATTAATAAAGCATAAAACAAACACACAAAATTAATAATATTACGTTTACAAATTATTATGATACATATTTACCCTGTTCAAAGACTATAAATTGCCGCCTGGCGTTGTTTGCATAGTGTCCATAGTTTGTTTACATTTGTTATGGCGGGCGTGAATATATGCATACAAAACGGTAAATATAAACACTTTTAACCTTTAAATATTACGTTTTGACGGCAACACGGCTCACAATAAGGATTTAGGTGACCCCTTGGGCAAAAACAAGGTAGGCATAAATTTTAAGTATTTACAAAATGCGGGGCCGAGCGTAAAATATATTCTAGCACCTTTAAGGGGTGCGTCAACTATGTTTGACTAAAGGAACATCCGAAGTTGAATGATTGTCGTTAATACCGTGTAACTCAAAACTTCTAAATCCATCACGATAATTCTATGCTATAATTTCACATTATAATATGACCTTATCGATACGAGTAGCAGTAAAAATATCATAAACATTAATTTTTCTGACACTAAAGGTTCCAAGTACTATAACAGGCGTTTTCGCCATATATTACAAAGTGGCCCGTTTTGTGGACATTAGCTTTCAGAAGCGTAAGGTACGTGCGTAAAATATTCCAGTTTGTCATCCAACCCTATCGCGAGAATCATTGACTGGCCACTTTATTCTACTACGCACAGCAAACAATATTAGTTGCTCAAAACATGAAATCTTATTTTACTCGAAACATAATAATTTACAGTGGGGATAAAAAAAGCACAAACCTACCAATTTAACTAATTAAAAGATTTAAAAAACTAATCATACAATCAGAAAATCGAAATGACCATAACTTCCTAAAGCAATTGAAATTTCGTGTTTTATGTATGACATGTTAATCTTGTCGAGTTAATATCGTCTTGTAAGTTACTTTATAATGTGTTTTTAATAATTATTGAAGAATATAATTTCAAATGATGCACGTTTCAGAAAGTCTCAAAAAGAAATTACTGCGCTTCTAGGTAACAACTCTACAGAGAGTTCGTGAAAAAGACGTATAAAATTGTGTTGAAAAATGTATATTTGTATTATTGAAATGATTTAGTTTACAGCGTGTTTATTGTTAATTATTGTGACCGATTCAGTGTGTTTACATTGTTCATACTAGAATCAACTCATGTTATAAGATTAGTGAACGAGCTGTAATAGTAAAAAAAAAAGTATTTCGAAATGCTTTCTAGTATTATTGCAATTCGAATAATATCAATAACACTAATCGTTTATTGATCCGATTTACGTACATACAACAGGTAGGTATAAATTTACAAAATGTATGACGTGGCAAATGTTATTACATGGTGTACTATGTAATGCATAGGCTTCATGAGGTCTTGGGTGCTGTTGGCTACTGAAAGCTGAGGAACATGTCTTATTACGCAGCTTCCTATTGGCGGATGACTTTGCTCAAAGGTGGCCACGGCTTAGGGTAACAGCAACACAAAGGAGATCCAGGTCTCATTCCCGGTGAGCTATGCCTAAACTCTCATGTGGGAATCGAGTCAGACGATGCCGTTGGTCGACAGGTATGTTCCTTTTCCTACACACCTACATTCCAGCGGCGCTGGGTACTCATTTCACTTGGACCCTCACCAACACATAAAAAACAACACTGTTAAGAGCACTGTGTACTGGTTTGAAATTTCCGTGTTTGACGCGCGGGACCAGCTGAGTGATAAGAGCCAGAGCACCACTCTCGGCAATAGACACATCGGTCTCTATTCGCAGCTCTAAACTGGCGTGCAATGTTTTCGTAGAACTCTTTTCCTGTGCGATTCTAAGCAGTGACACTAAAATTTTATTTTTGCATAGTATGAAGTAAATACCAATGCACGCACCTCATTGTGCAATTTACGGATTCAGGTCGTATTTTTAGAGCTACAGCAGTCTAAAAAAAAAAAAAGCCGTTTTAGCCATTTCCAGAGGCCCAATAATCATGTTACTTACAAGCAATCTGAATTTTCAAAAAGCGGCATACGTAGTTTCAAGTAGGTGTTCTTTTCATAGATATCAACAATAAGGATAAGTTCAGCGGTTTCGCGTAAAAACGAATTCGCGTAACACGCCACAACACCGTCCAACGGCTAAGTACATAATCCTCTTAAGCTGGCGCATGTGCAGTGTTGCAGCGCAAGGAGAAGAACGTGTGTTATCTACGAAAATAAACCACATTTAAAACTATACTTCTCTACAATTATATTATAGACATCATGCCTAGAAACATGGTATCGGGGCACTTCGAAACGTCTGAAAACTTTTTTTTTTTTTCAGACTGCTGTCACGTAAAAATATTAACCGGAATCGTAAAACAAAAATAGAGAAGCACGCGGTAGACTTAACTATGCACTTTCCATAAATAAGAAAGAAGTGTCACCGGTTGAAGTCACATAAGCTAAACGCAAAGACCAAAACACTGCACGTCGTTTTCGCGCCCCGCGCATAAGGGCGATACTGTTGTTGACGCACGAACCAGTATGACTCTTATCGCCTGCCTGTTTCCGTACCTCAGACGGGAAATCTAGCGCCTGCTGTATAGGGTTCTTAAGGACGCTGCCTAGCTCGGAGGTGAGAAGGTTTCGTGGCCTTTAAACAACGAGGCCTTAAGAGTCGATGACGGTGAAGTGAGGTGAAGGGACAATTAAGGGCTTGTTTCTGAGTTTTTTTTTCAGACTGGTGACAATAACTCAAATGTGAGGAGCCCTGAGAAAAGGGACCTTAAGTAATTGTAAGATAAGGTCCCTTTTCACATGACTCCTCACAAATATTTTTTTAACCAAAAGCTTTGCAAAAATTTGAGTCAATGTGCAGTCACACGACTCAAAATACTGTGTGTGTGTTTTTAAAAATAATGTATCATTCGTCAGCAAAAATATTTTGCTTCATTTTTGCTTATTTTCGCGACAATACGTTGTACTTTGGGTAATGAAATGAAAAAAAAAAAAAAAAACCGTTCAGTACATTTCTACAAAAAATAAGCTACAAATTATGACATATAAGTGACAGAATTGTGGAGCGAAATTTTGATATGAGTATTAGTTAGCAATAAAAAATAATATTTTCTAAATCACTGCAAAACTCGGTAACAAGGCCTTAAGACTCGGTTTCAGTCGCCATATTGAATTTTAATATTTTTCGCTTTTTTGGAAGTCTGAGAATACAAATGTTAAATCGGCAACTATACCGCAAATTCTATTTACTTTTTGCTACATTACAAGCATAGCAATTTAGTTAGTAGTGTATAGATATGTCGCAATCAGTTGGGCAAATTATGAATATATAAAAATTTTGCCACATATATTGCGGCGTAATTATAAGTTTACAGATACACTGAGAGAAAGAATTGTTTCATTGTGCTAAATATATTTGTTTTGGTGATTTTTGCTTCAACTAAACATTACTTTGTTGGTAAGACCAAGCTTGGAGACCACCAAACAAATTTAATTATTTCCCTCGACCAAATTATTCATTTAAACGCACTTTGGTTGTGTCAAACGTATATTTGGTTACTATAGGACGTCTAATAAATATTTTGTGTAAACAAACAACTTTTTACAACTTGTCAACAAAATAATATTGTTAGTTATAATATATGTGCTCTGAACCAACAATTTTTTTCGTTGAACTAAATGATTTTGCTGTCGAAACTAAATCAGTTTGGTTGACTTGCGGAAGATGGCAGTCTGGCGTGCGTGAGCGACAAGATGGCGAACACTGTATACCTCAACTTTCAAAATATAAGCTTGTGGGACAAGTAGGGCTTCTAAATTGTTTATCAGCATAATTAAAGGATCTTAATTTTAGGTATAACAGTTTCAAAGTGGTAAATTCGATTGAGCACAAAATAAAATTCTATAAACTTGAAATACACCGCAGCTGCACATATCGTTCTTTGTACTGCGGTGCACGGCAATCAATTGGTAATATTATTTGACGTCGTTTACCTTTTCGCAGACGGATGACAAACATGTTTGATAATAAAGCAGTACAATCGTAGTTTAATATTAGGCCCAACTATTCCTAAACAAATAACAATATCATTGCCTCAGAAGTTCTCGTAGCTCAGTTAGTTAAGTCAAGAATAGAAAGAGGCAAGTGAAGGGATAATGGACCAAATCCCAGCCCGACCATAGTTTATTTCTTTTTAGGTCTTAAAATTTCAGAAATTTTTTAAATTTATAAAATATCATTTATTTAGTTCTTAAAATATTGCATGTGCATTTGATATGTCCAAAGATATATTTTTTGACCAGCTAAATGTTTAGTACTGCTAACAAAATTCAGCTATTTATCTCAAACAAATCGAGGGAACATAATAATTTGGTACGAGCAAACAAATATTTCGTTGCCCATATACAAACAAATGATTTGGTTGATTCAAACCAATTTTGTTTGCACCAACAAAATTTTTTTCTCAGTGTAAATAGCAATGTCTGTACTGTAGCACAGTGTAAATATAATTTGCGGCATAATCACACATTTAAAAATTTTCTTATTATAATTTAAAAAATGCGAAAAGTAATAAAATTCACTATGGCGACTGAAACCGAGCCTTAACATTCATGACTAGAGTCCACGATTTTTGGTGAAAAGAATTCTGCAACAATTTGTTTCAATGCTTTATGTGCACATATGCAGCTCTGCTTTGTGGTTAGTGATTGGCTGTTTTAAATTCTCAGCGTCTCGGGGTTTTACTCGCAAATCATAGACGTGTGATGTCGCAGTAACCTTGTTCCTGTTGGCACAGTCAAACGAACCACGCCTGTGCTATTTTACATTCTGCCAATAATCAAGAAGCAGACCTGCACGTCCGCACGTAAGTCATTGAAACAAACTGTTACAAAATTCTTTTCACCAAAAATCGTGGGCTCTATTCATGACTGAACTAGGATTCGAACCCAATACCTCTCGCACCGTAGACCGGCGCCTGACCACAGAATATTTAGGAATTCGAAGTGAAATAGCTGGTAGGACAGCGAACTCAGTCACACATGCCAGCAAAATGGCTTCCCTGGCCAGCAACATGGCGGAGACGCCTACCGCCAATCAGCGTGTAGGCGGCTGCCCTGCTAGCCGGCAGCCAGGCCAATAGGAAACCTGTTGTAACATGCAGGAGCCAAACATGCACGGGGCTGGTATCAACAGTCTCTGGCAGCCAATAAGCAGCGAAGTTCGCCCATATCAAACTAGCCGCCACGTCATTTCACGTCTGTATTACCATTTAGTCTGTGGCCTGACTATGCTACGGAGTCAGGCGTTTATCTCATAGCCCTGACGCTAACGAAGATACGGATACACATGTTAAATTATAAAAGGTGTAGCTTAGTATCTGTCGGACATACATATGTACCAGTAGTAACTTTTCTGTTTCTGCCCGCATCGGCTCTTTTAATCAATATCCTGAAAACTCTGAGTAAATAAACATTTTCATGTCCAAAGAACACTCTTAAAACACATTTCAGGTAAAATATTCCCACGTGATTGTTTATCATGTCGCAATAGTTAACTTATTTTGTTTGAAAGCGATATTTAAAATTGTGATTGGGCCTCGATCACTCAATATAACATCTGAAACACTGTCCTTGGTCACGCCAGATAGGCATAGCCCTTAAGGACAACGGTGCATGGTTATATTTGATTTACAGTCTTTCCTTGGCTGCAAGCCTTCCTGAAGAAGTATCGACATTTTTGCATAACATGCTCTAAAATTTTGCCTTCTACACTTTCATGGTATCGGAAATTTACTGGGAGACAAGAAATAATACAATCATTATTATTTTCAAAACATGCTACATTATATGGGAGCCATTTATTATCAAGTAATGTAAAAAGGTGTAGGGGCCTAGTTAAAGTAACATTTGGAGCACTAAATTTTAAAGAAATATTCATGTGTCTTCATGAATGCTTGTAGTGGAGAAAATACAGTAAATTAAATATGGCCGTGTACTATCCACCCTTCAGTGCCGTTCAATATGTCTTCTTCACATCTAGCTATATTTCTGGCCAGTGCCGCTCGTCCCATTAGAATTTTTCACACGTGCTTCAGTTTTGCTTCTGTATTCTTCGGTATTCTGTGATCCAGCAGACTGCCAACGTCCCCTGTTTGGTTTGTCCTTGCAGGGTAGTGACGTGAGTGGCTCGTAGCGTAACTCCGCCCTCGGGCTTGTCTGAACGGTAAATGGCGTGGGCAACTTAAACAATGGTTGCTGCCACAGGGAACAAAGCCAGGACATAAAATGTCTTCCTACAAGTTGGCCTCACTCACTCAACTGTTGGCAGCTTGACTGACATGTTGCCTCGGCAGAAAACTGACGTAACGAAGTAGCATGTGTATGGTGCCCATTTCTATGTTATTTGCCGTACGTAGATGTCCCGCTTCTTAATATCTTAAGGGGGAGTGTTAGACAATCGTATTGTATTTTCCAGTTTTTAAGCTGTAATGTTTACTCATGTTGCACGGTATTATCAAAAATTTCGCTTCGAGAAAGCATAGGATGTATTTATGGCAAACCGCTTGACATCATAAATAATAATGGAATCTTTCCTTAATTTGTCATGCAGAATCATTGCAAGATAATTATTGAATGTTAACCTATAACTCTCTTGCAATGGTACTGCACGAGACATTAATGAAGGATTCCATTATTGTTTATGTCAAACAGTTTACTAAGAATATTACGCACGTTTTATCGAAGAGAAAAAATTTGATAATACAATTTGAATAAATATTATTTCCGAAAAACTGAAAATACAACATAATTGTCTTAACAATCCTCCGTAAGAACTTCGCCAATCTGTGCATTGTAGGCCCAGAAGTGACCCAGCTGTAAAAGGGAACATCAAATGCCGGAACGCCACAAGCAGCCACGCGCCGAACATTCGTACAACATTCCCGCTGGTCCATTTTTACTATGGGACTGTAAGCGTTGGCCACATAATTGTATTAGTAGAAATACTAAAGAATAGTTTAGTGCACGTTTCTACCTGAGTTTCACATACATACACTCAGGCCACGGTGGCCGAGGGGTCGGACCTCTCGCCTCCCACCAAGGCGATCCGTGTTCGATTCACGGCAGGGTCGGTACCGGTTTTCCCTTTAAGGTTCTAACCAGCATCTGTGCTTGGTAATCAAAGAAAAATAATGTTTTCTTTCGGCATAACTCTCTTCCGCTAGACTCGAAGTTACACATCTTTGGTGGTCGCAAATTGTTCATGAGAATCCTATCACTCTGAAAAAAAAAATACTCGTAAGGAGAACAAAATATAGGTCATATAGTTGCGGTTTTGTAAACTTAAGACCCTGCACATTCTATTTAATTTGTTAACTTTAAACATTTCAGTGTTGTTCGGGTAAAGTGGTATAAGTAGAGAGAGGAAATTTTCGCGAATAGAATTTTGCAACAAATAGTTAGGACGCCCCTTGCGCATCTGCAGCACTGATTCACTGTTATTGGTCAGCGTGTGTTTGTGCACATGCGTCACCCAACCGACTAAGCATATCAGGTTTAAGTTAATATGACACAACACGTCTCTGATTAGCGGTTAGAAATCCAGACGCCTCAGAGTATAAACATCCAATCACTGACCGTGAAGCATAGCTGCAGTGTTGCGCGGAATTTATTGAAACAACGTGTTGCAAATTCTTTTTGCCAAAATTTCTGGTCTCTACTTATACCACTTTACCCGAACACCACTGATATATGTCCCATGAGGTCTTAATATCTGTACGGTACATGCCTACAACACTCTGGAGCGATTTATTTCTTTGTGAGAGAGAGGAAGATGGCCCAAACCTCAAGAGATCTCATCTGCACTCTCACCTCTGTCCAGTTTCTTTCGGCTTCCCCTTCTGTGACGTTCTATCACTAACCTCACCACATCTTCATATTACGAGGATTTAGAATTTGTTTTACACGTTTTAAATTTCAGTGTCTAATTAGTTGCAAGCAGTAATTTGAACATGGTCACGATATTCTTTATTGTTTTCATGGGTGAGTGCAACATGTATTGTGTACGATATTAAAAATGACAAGTTGAAACTCTACGGATAGAGACCGGCAAATTTCACGTCATTATTTGGCGACAGGGTAGAATCCACAGTCATATGCTCATCCGAATACACTCCGTTAAGTCGCAGGCTCCGTGTCTTCGTATCCCCGTGTGCCGCATTTCAGGTTAGTAGGTATTTTACAGCTGACATCATATGACTAGAGATGATGGTTTATCGCGGGAAAACTTGACTGTTTGCTCAGTTTCAACGTAAGTTCAGCTTGCAAAACATTACTGGCTTTTACTCGTGTGTAGAGTTGCTAGGGGCCGCGGTGGCTGAAGGGTCAGACCTCTCGCCTCCCACCAAGGCGATCCGGGTTCGATTCACGGCGGGGTCGGTCCCCGGATTTTCGCATGTGGGAATCGTGCCGGACGATACCGCTGGCCGGCGGGTTTTCTCAGGGATCTCCCGTTTCCCCCGCCCATTAATTCCGGCGCTGCTCCATACTCCCATCATATCACCACTCACCAAAATCTCTCTCTGTAGAGTTGCTACCCCATTTGATTGAGCCAATAAGAACCCTGGTATTGTAATATTTTATGTCTGTTACTGGTTGGCGGATACGTTGTATCAGACGTGTATCACCCAATCATACGTGTGGCAAGAAACCATAGTGTTTTCAAGGGTATGTTGGTACAAAAATTTTTCGCGATGCACGATCATCTCATCAACTCTATTTATGTTTTAATATTTTGAACCTTGTCCTGCCGTGTTTCTTTGGACTTAAGAGTCAAGAAGGGGAGAAATGCCTGGGTCCTCTTACCTCTTTAGTTTCTCTGTGGTTATAATTCGCCATTATCTCTCTGATATATTTGACTATGATCAACTGCAATCTACTTCAGTTTGAGCGTCACAAATCTCGCGCCAAACGTTCGAACTGCGGCTCCAACCGACTTCACATAGTCACTTATCTTTCAAGGTTCGTTGCGGGTTGTGACGTGTATGGACAAGAGCTCCGCCTACTTTCTCAGGTGTGTCCAATGATTTATGGTCACGAGAGTGCGAACTGTAGTTTCACGCTTGACTGAACTTTTCCGAGTGCTGTGCCAAGATTTCTCTTTTTGTCCATAGTTCAGCTTCTCACTGAATGTAAGCAGCAGTGTGGTGGGAAATTATTTCCTGCAAATATAACTATGAGAAAGTAAATCTTCAACGACCAGTTTAAATAGCCACGTATACGGAGAGTTCCAGAACTCCGCATACAATTTTACTGAAAAATCACTGGACAAATAATTCCGAAATGTGGAAATTACTATCAAATATAACAAACAAATGGTGTTTTCGTCAATAACGTTAGTTAGCGACATGCCATTACGAACCTAAGCGCAATTGGTTATTAACGCAAACGTTAGTTTTACTAACCATGTCCGCTTTCACAATATATAGGGGTTCTACATCTGAGAATATTTACACTATCATTAATGTGGGCTTACTATTTGTTTGTCGAATGAAACTTTAAGAGAACAATTCTCGTAGAGTTTCTTTACTGAGAACCAGAATTAAATACACTGGAAAAAAACTTATTGGTCACCACAAGATTTTTTTTTTTTTTTTTTTTGTAATTTCAACAAATACATAATTGCACTGACCACAAAAAAATGTGTAACCACTATAAAACGTTTTGGTGAGATCCATATTGACAAAACATTTTCTAGCCACCACAAAACAGTTTTTTTTTCTGTTTATGTAATGTAAAAGTTTGTCTGGTTTGCGTAGAGCCACCAAAAACTGGTTTTTTTCTGTGTATGTAATGTAAATGTGTGTCTGCTTTGCGTAGACTATCTAGTATACATTCAAACCTCTCCGGTCGTAATATTCCTTTGAGAGAGGGTTGCATTTAATCTATATTTAAACACATTATGTAGAATATATACATTTTTGTATGTCAGAGTAAATAAGAGACTATTCGTGCAATTTAAAAATTTTTTTTGATCATATATTTTGTCAGAATGAAGTGTTTGTGGTTAACTTAATCGTTAGTGACATCAAATTTTTTTTATTCCGATGGAATAAGAATGTGCCACACAGGGCAAAAATTTTCTCGTACATATGCCCGTGAACTTTTCGCTGAAATAATTTGTCCTCGGTTTGTTTCAGTGGCTTGCGTACACGTCTGCAGTTCAGCTTCACACTCTGTGATTGGATGCTTTAACTCCCGCGTGTCTTGAGGCTCTACCCGCAAATCATAGTAGTGTGGTGTTGCAGTAACGTTATCGTGATACGCTGCACAGTCAAATAAAACGTCACTTCACAAGACACGCTGCCAGTAACCGTCAAGCATAGCTGCAAATGTTTAAGTAGGGCCTTGAAACAAACTGGTACAAAATTATTTAAAGTTCTTGCCCCTACTCACACAAAATCGGCGAAATACGTCATTCATAGGAATGTAGTAAATCGCGGGAAAATTTGATGGTTTGTTGTGCTTCAATGTTACGCATTTATTTCCAACATTTTTCTTTTGTGGTTGGTGTGGCTTACCTAACCATCACTAACTATGGTGTGTCACAAATGAACGTTTGTTATTTATTCACAAACATTAAAACCTGGCCACGTAACCGTCATACGATCATGCATAGGGCAGAATACTACACTGTTTTAGAGCTAGAAAGATTATAGCAATATTCCATCATCTCTAATGAGCTGGTATAACCGGTTTGTATTTATATTTTTGCATATATTAATGTTCAAAAAAAGTTAATTCCTGTAAACGATTTACCGTTAATTTTTGTACAGTATGAAACACAATACAAGTAGTACTTAACATGCTCTGAAAATCAGAACAAGCCTCTAGAACAATGTGAGTGAACATAATCAACTACTTGTATCTGATTGCACAGTACGCTGAACCAGACACAATAGAGCCTTACAGACTTCGACTAGGACTATATAAGTACAGTGCACATGAGCGTCGTTCAGGTCTGTTTTTGCCGCCTTCTCTTCCAAGCTATTTTAATTGTCTTCCTAGCGTTTCTGCTTAAATAATATATACACGTGCAACTAGGAATTTTTCTTACTATACGTGTCCAATCAGTCGCTAACTGTATCTTCTGCTGTTCACAAAATATCATTAGAAACTTTTACACAATGTCACTTGGTAAGTCAGGATGGAGAAGAAATAATTCCCGAGCCGTTAAGAGCGCTCTGCGCCGAAAAAATCGTAATTAAATATGTGTACCAAATAATGTATAACTGACACATTACATTAACAGTAATTTTCCACAAATAAAATATTTTTCTGTTCCATAGTTCTCGTACAAGCGCACGTAAAAGTAGAGAGTTGACTATTTTTGTTACTTACCCAGAGTAAACACTATTCAAACGATAAGAATGAGACAATTTTGAGTGCAAGTAAATATTTTAAGCTGCAGAATGTCTCTCACCTTCGCTATTTCACATAAAAATTATTTCGTAAAAACTACAAGTGCTGAAAAGTATGCAAAAACTTAAGTATACTATAATTTTTTTATTATACACCCGTTTTGCATAATAATGTATCGTTCGTTCGCAAAAATTTATTATGTTTGATTTTGGCTTATTTTCATACCGAAATTAGTAATACTTAGGGTGTAATAAATGAAACACTAAGAGGTTTACTACAACAAAAAAAATTGGGTACATATAATGAGACATTAGGAACAAAACCGTGTTTGTGGTTATTCGATATTAAAATCATGTTATTTAACGAAAAATATTTTCAAAATCACTAAAACTATCGTGTTCAAGGCTACAATAAAATAGGCCTATATTTTCACATTGCTATTATTTTTATGGCGAGCTTTAAAAGTGCTTACTTTATCCTTGTCTTATACTATTGCTCCGTAATGTCGTTACAGAGAGAAACAGAGAGCGATAGAGAGAAGCGAGGGCGGAACCTGCTATTTTCAGACAGGAGTGGCCCTGTCGCCTGCAGCGACTGGGAACAGAGATACGGTGGTAGGAGCGGACAATCGTGACGTGTCGCACTTCCAGAACTTTGCCTTCAAGTGGTCCGTGCGAATACATTTATGTATGTATGTCTGTATGTTGTGTTGTGGGCAGTGGGATAGTGGGGAGGGACTAGCATCACTCTCCCTGGTTGCAAAACGAGCACCGTGCGCCTGGATCGCGTTAACTTCCTCGCTCCTCGAAAATATTTGGTCCCGTTCATTCACCCTCGGCGATTGAGCCAAAGCCATTTACCCTCCTGTCCCCTCCACCTGGGATAGTTAGTTTAGTTTAGGTTAGTTTAAAATGTACGCTGAATCGAAGGACGTTTCGTTTGGTCAGAAAACTACAACAAAAATAGTAAGGCTGTTGCTTCCGTTGATCTCTGTCTCTATTGGATTGTTTGAACTACACGCTCACCGTTCTGCACAGACGCGAGGAGTGGTGCAGGTTTTTAAATTTTTAAATTGCAGTTTCTTAACATAACAAAACCTTTAAATTAGACAAAGACGCTATAAAAGAACTAGACTGTTACGCTGTTCTTTTATTACATCACCAAATTAAACGCTGACATATTGTAGGCGAAGATAGAGAATTGTGTACTTCAACTGGGGTGGAGGAACGACTTTTATCCTTTAAAAACAAGAAATTACCAGCATAACTGATGAGCTTTCTTTCCTCAAAGTGAGTGCAAATTAACTCTGAAAGTCAAAACATATGTTTAATTATAGGAATATTAAAAAGCAAAATTTATTTAGTCGATGAAATACAATGCATGTAAGTCAGCTTGCTAAGTAATACGCAAGTAACCAGTGTAATAAATTGGGGAAATTTTTTCTAAGTTGCCTTTCTATCTTAAAGATAAATAAATATATACAATTTTCAAAATATTACAGAATGGTGAGCGAAATATACGAAAGTTAAGTCAGGTTTGTATGCAGTATGTGTGTACCAAGATTGATGAAAGAATGAATACAAATATATATACTAAGATATGTATTACTATACACAAATTTAAAGATGACCGTCATTTAGAAAACATGCTAACAGGATAAACGAAAAACACAAAGGTCAAGTAAGTTTTGTATGTTGTATATACGTGTACCGCGTTTGACGAAATTCTGAAAAAAACTTCCCATATGTAATACTATGCTAAAAATATATAGTGGCCACCATTTTCAAAATACGAACACAGGATGAACGAAAAAAAAAGTAGTGTCAGATTTGTAAGTAGTATATGTGTACCAATTTTGGTGCATTTCTGAAATATATTTCCTAAGATATGTAATACTATTCTAAAAATATAAAAATGGCCACCATTATCAAATAATTAACACGGGACGAGCGAAATACACAAAAGTAAGTTAGATTTGTATTTAGTATACGTGTACTACGTTTGATGAAATTCTTTAAAATATTTCCTAAGATATGTGTTACTTAGAGACGTTAGAAAATCGCAAAAATATTTAACATTTTCTCCAATAAGCTGCAGTATCACAATCGTGACACGTGTGAAAAGTTTTCTGGCAAATCACACACATCCTCTGTTTCTGTATAATTTCAATTGGGTCTGTTGAATGGGACACAGCGCTTCATATAAACGATAGACAACATAGGTGCAAAACCTTCAGTGTTATGGGTAGCATGTTAGAGCCTAGAAAACAATAAACTTTTCCAGCGATTTACCAGTATCTCTAGTGATACTGTGTTAAAAATATAAAAATGGCCGTCATTTTGAATATATACACGGGATGAACGAAATAAACATTATTCCACTCAGCTTTGTATGTAGTATATGTGTAATAAGCAGAGACCGGAAAAATTCGCGGGTTCACTGACCAGTAGGCTAGCCTTCAAGAATACCTGTGTAATCAAGCAAATATCATATGTTCGTTGGCTGCTGGCTGACACAATGAAATGGGCCCGCATTTGGTTACATTTTTATTATTGGCTAATCTATGTTAAATAAGTCAGCGGCCAACTGTACAAGTAGCGCGAACTTACAGTTGCTGGAGTTCTAGCTTGTGCTTGAAAGAAAACGCGAATTTTTCAGGTCTCTAGTAATAAGTTTGGCGAAGTCCTGAAAAATATTTCGTGAGACATGTGATGCTATGCTAAAAATATAAAAATGGCCGCCACTTTGAAAACATTAACACAGAATGAATGAAATACACAATGTTCAGCTCAGCTTCGTATGTAGTAGGCCTATATGTGTACAAAGTTTGGTGACGTTCTGAGTGATATATCATAAGATATGTGATACTATGCTAAACATATTAAAATGGGAACAATTTTTAAAATACGAACACATAATGAACGAAATACACAATATTCAAGTCAACTTTGTATGTAGTACATGTGTACCAAGTTTGGTGACATTTTTATAAATACATCCTGAGGTATGAGGTACAATGTTAAAATTATAAAAATGGCCGCCATTTTAAATACTTGAACACAGCATGAACTAAGTAAACAATATTCAAGTCAGCTTTGTATGAAGTATTTGAGTATCAAGCTTGGTGAAATATTGAAAAATATTTCCTAAGATATGGGATACTATGCTAATAATATATAAATAGCCGCAAATTTGACAATATGCACACAGAATGAACGGAATCACAAAAGTCAAGTCAACTTTTTATGTAGTATATGTGCACTAAGTTTGATGAAATTCTAAGGTATGGTTCCGAAGATATGTAGTATGACCAAAAATTAAAAATAGCCGCCATTTTGAAAATATGAAAATGGCGTAAAAATATATATTATAGGCAAGCGAGGTTACAATGATCTATACGTGTATAAAGATTGATGACATTTGGTCCACTGGTTCAAAAGTTTTATTTTTTTTTTTAGGGAGGGGGGACGTACAAGAACGGACACACACATAGGCAAACACACACAGACTCACAGACAGAAAGGTTAACTCATAAGCCAACCTTTTCCTCCTGAAAGTAGGCTAAAAAACTGGAATAGGACATCGGACGTTATGGGCTACAGTATGGCACCGTTCAATTTGGTCACACCCACAAATACACTGTCAGCATTGGTCTTGCATCCATTGAATTAGAGCAGTGCTTTTTTTTGCCAACTTTCCGAAGAAAAAAGTGGGCTTATGAGTTCGCCTTTCTGATTGCATGTGTGTGTCCATGAGTGTGTGTGAGAAGAGATTTTGGTCAGCGCTTAGCTTCGAGGTCTTTAGCACTGGTGAGGGTGACATGAAGTGGGTATGGAGCAGCGCCGGAATGAAAGGGTGGGGGAGACGCGAGATCCCCGAGAAAACACCCCGACCAACGGTATCGTCCGGCACGATTCCCGTGACTGTATGTGTCCCCCCTAAAAACTTTGAACCACTGGACTGAATTTCATCAATCTCGGTGCACATATATAATTTTGTAATCTGACTTGACTTCTATATCTATATATTTTCGTATATGTCATGTTCATATTTTCAAAGTAGCGGCCATTTAAAATTTTTTTGTCAAACTAGATATATAAAGAAATGGTACTTTAGATTTTCGTAAAACTTGGTACACATATGCTACATACAAAACTGACTTGACTTTTGTGTGTTTCGTTCAACATGTGTGCAAATTTTCAAAATGGCGTCCATACTTAAATCTTATGATATATTTATTACAACATCATTAAACTTGTTACAAATATAGTACATACAAAGCTGACTTGAATGTTGTGTACTCCGTTCCTGTGTTCATATTTTCAAAATAGCGGCCATTTTTATATTTTTAGCATATTTTCACATATCATTGGAAATATTTTCAGAATTTCACCAAACTTGGTACACATATAGTACATAGAAAGCTGACTTATTTTTCTGTGTTTTATTTATCCTGTGTTCATATTTTAAAAAAAGCGGCCATTAGTATATACAATAGGTTGAAAAAGCGCCAATTAGCCATTTTGAGGAACTATGAAATGGAATTTTTAACTTATGCGATGCTTTGAAAATACCTTTACATCATCGTTTGAAATGTATTTCCTTTTCGTACGTTGACACAATGGGCACATGTGGATTAATTTACTAGAAAAATGCTTTTATGAACACAATGTACATTTTTAAAGCCTGTTAGGCGGTGCCCTTAAAGGGGAGTGATAGACGATTTTATCGTATTTTCAGTTTTTAGCCATATCATTTATTAAAACGGTTTTATCAATATTATCTTTTGACAAAGGATAGGACATATTCTTCGTAAATTGCTAAACATGAAAAAGAATTTAATGTTTTACTAATTCGTCATGCAGAATCATTGGAAGAGAATTGTAGGTTAATTTTGAAGAATCCTCTTGCAATGATTCCGCATGACATATTACGAAAAATTCAATTTTTGTTTATGTCAAGTTTAGCAAGAATATGTCATATACTATGTCGAAGAGAAAATTTTTATAGTACAATTTGAATAAATATTATGACTCAAAAACTGAAAGTACAATAAAATCGTCAACATTTTTAAAAATCCCAAGAACCATTTTTGTATTTAAAGAAAATTGCTGAATTTTCAACTATTTTCCTGTATTTCTGCGGTTTTTTTAAATTTTTAATATTTCGTAATGGTCTGTTATATACTTCGTTGCATAGATCATGGGATGTCATATCACAGTGAATTATTTTTTATAAGTAGGTCAGTTGGTTTTCACTATTTGAATGGCTGCAGAACTAGCAAATTTTGACTTTGTCTTACCGTTATATGAAAACTGGGAGCTAAAATTGTTTTGTAAGAGGAAACTGTACTCACCAGTATCGTCTACAAAACTAACACTATTTCATAAAGATATAAAATTGTGATTTTATCACACTTGAACATCCTTAAGGAAAGTGAACAACCAACAAGGAGAGGCTCCAACAAAGTCAAAGTTGTATTACAACAAAAATGAATAAAATGTGAGCTGCCCTTATGCGCTCAATCACCGAGGGCAATCGAATGCTCCCGAATATGCCCGAGGAGCGAGAATGTTAATGCGACCCAGACGCTGGTTGACGAGAATGGCTTGGTCTTTGTCCCTGAGGGCGGGGCGCTTCCATCTCTTCAGCACGTCTGTATCCTTCTCACTTCTTCCCTTCACTTTACTGTCGTGTTAGCCGCGGAGAGGTCATATTCGTCGGACAGGCGCCCGCCGGCGCGACACGACGGCGACTCCTTGCACCCCTTCCTCCAAGGTTTCTCGGCGTGCCCAAGTCGCCCCCGCCCACCCACATATCGCTCCCGCGACTCGTAAACACGACCGTTTTATCTCCCTGCGAAGACTGGAGGGGGCGTGGACGCTCGTACCGACTCGCTATTCCATGCCAACGTCGCCTTGTGACGTCACACCAGCCGCACCTTGTTGTCCCCGCGAAGGGCAGAGTTAGCTGTGCGCTCGGAAAGGTAAATAATAACTCCACCCTGTTCCGTCAATGCTGGTAACTGTTGAAGCACTGAAACATTCGGGATATATACATACTGAGGAAAATATTATAATGAGACGGTGCTTTGGAATTTCGTGTCATCCCGTTAAATCTGAGCGCCCGTGACTGCGGTTCTCAAGGAATTTTTTGGGACCTGTTATTGAGAAATGTAACCTTCGAAAGTCACCCGCGTCGAGCTAGGATTGTTAAGAATCATGTGGATTGACAGGCGCGTGATGTAAATAGAACTCGTGGTGGTTGAGTGGCTAGTGATTGTTTGGAGCTTAACCTGTGAGTGTTCGGGGGAGCGAAGTGAAGAATTAAAAAGATTTTAGACAGCATCTAACACCTAGGTCTTTAGCGCTCGTGACGGGTGACATAATGTGACTGTGGATCAATGCCGTAATGATGGGGCGGAGGAAAGGGGAGCTCCTCGAAATAGAACCCGGATCACCATGGTGGGAGGAGAGTGCACTATCCACTGCGCCTAATGCTGCCCCATCAGGGAAGCGACAGATGTGACTATGACTTAGAAAACTATAGTAGCAAGAGAAGGCATAACGACCATAACGAGTCAGTGAGAAAGCAACAGAGCGACCAGCGAGTAGCGAAAGCGATTGACGAGATGTGTGTGGTGACTGTAGAGCTGGAGAGTTTTTGATAGTACATTAGTGTGTATATGTGTGTGTTCGAGGGGGAAGGGTGACGAACAATGTCGATTACTGGATTTTTTGAGAACATTCGAGAAAAAAAATATCACCAGAGACAATGATTTAACGCGGGAAAAGTTGATTGTTTGCTAGGCTATTGTTATTGGCGTGTCGCCATCTGACCGGGCCAATGATTCCTCTGGTGCAACACTACTGGATATTTGTGATTCGTCCTTGATAAACTACAGAACCAATCTTCAATCATACTAATCGGAGGCAAAATACGGTGACAATAAATATTCTTGAGACTTTCCACTTTTACATATCAGGCGTCAGGTGTCTGGTAAAATTAAGAAACAGCAATTTTTTTAAGGACACACTTTAACAGATTTTGTGGTGTGGGGATGTTAGGTGTTAGAAATATGAAATGTATGAATTTATTCATTGGCTTGAAAACCGAAGACAATAATGTATTATTTGTAAATATGTTAGGAAATTTAGATTATACCTGCCACTCATGGCAAAATCTTGAATACAGAAGATATCAAGAGTGGCTGATGGTTACTTTTAATGAATGCCAACAGCGTCTATAATAAGTGGCATGATAGAAACAAATTGGCGGAGGTGAGGGCCACCGGTTTTCTTTCTGCGAAAATATTTTTGAATTGCACGAGAAATACTTAAACGTACCTACATCTGAAGCTTCTTTTGGTCCTTGACCGTGTGCCTTCGTATGGGGGTGTTTTTATCATTTGACTGCGCCAAGCAGAAAAAGTTTACCGCCACAATAAACGTCTGTGATTCACACAAAAACTCCCCAAAATGGGTATATCTTTCTAGTAGTAGACTGCAGCCTTTAATGCTGCAATCCTGCCAACAAAGGTTGTTTTTATACTCCTTTGAGATGTCCAATGGCTATGGGGTTTTCTGATTCGCCGGTATCTAGAAGATGAACGAATAAGGAAAAGCAATTCCCGTTGGAGAGTTTAAATTGCTATTTAAATTACCCTTCTTGGCAGGGTTATTGTATCGAAGTCCACGGAATTCACTAGAGGCGGCTATAGTTATAACTAGACACCCAAAAATTTCGTTGGTTTGATACCAGCCTGCTGGACTCCACAATCTTGTATGCACTCTGTCTTCAGTTACTCGTTCATTCGCTACTGCTCCAGTAAGTAACCAGCGCCGGAATCAGTGCGCGTTTACATGCAGGTCAGTTATTGGTTAACGGTCCTGAAGTAAGAGTTTTATTGGGCGTGGCTCAGTCGCGAAAGTATTGGACGTGTACAGGATTTCGAACGGCGGCGCAACAGGAAGAGGCAAGGGTACATTGCCCCGTACTCTTCTGAATCCTTGAAATAAGGGCAAAACTGTCTACATACAAATAATTTTATTGTGTTTTTTTTTATTTTAATAATATCGTAAATCGTTTAAAGTTATTTTATGAAAGAAAAATTATATTATCATTGATAATATAACTGATAATTGTAAAATGACAATTGTAGCCCTTTAAAATTGAAAATTAGAACGGCAATTATTACGTTTGCCTACCATCCCGTTTGGGAATTTGAGTTGTTGTGTCCCTGATTTTAGAATCCAACGTCTTCGCAAAAGAATTCGAGAAATTTCCGGATCTCTATCTATAATTATCCTGTCACTAGGATAGGTTGGCGTGACCTGATGTACTTGTGAAATACAATTAGTCTCGAGAAAATTTCGTGGAAATCAGGAGCCCTAGCTAGAGAAGGAGTGGTGGATACCTGACTCGATAGTGGATGGCCAGTGCAGAGGCAGAAGACAGGAGTGACTGTCGGAAGACGTAGGCTCGGTGTCGCCCTAAGGTGAGGTGTCTGTGCATGACAGTCTTTAGTACAAGGCCGGAGTCTTGAATGTGGCAACGCTGCATCGGAGGCCTACTGCCGGTCGCTCATTGGTAGCCCTCAACGAGCTACATAGTTAACATAGAGGGGCGGAAACAGCAATCTCCAAGGCTCTGAGGTGATGCCCAATTGAACGAGGTATTTTGACTCTAGATAAAATGGCGGACTCTTATTTCCGGTCGAGAGACG
The DNA here is from genome assembly GCA_003012365.1 of Medauroidea extradentata. Classification (NCBI taxonomy): domain Eukaryota; kingdom Metazoa; phylum Arthropoda; class Insecta; order Phasmatodea; family Phasmatidae; genus Medauroidea; species Medauroidea extradentata. The sequence continues at coordinate 73,926 of PNEQ01053147.1, forward strand.
AGAGCGAATATGCTAATTTAAACTTTATTAGAGTATAATATATTACAATAATGATTGGCATTTTTTCCTATGTTTAGCGGGATTATAGTGGATCTATAAAGTAACGGAGTTTATGCGAACACAATGACGGATTTTTAACATAATGTTGGCCACACTGCTGTTCGCCATGTTTTCTGGGGTCAAAACAGCCGTTCAATTGGGCTTCACTTTGGAAGCGTTTCCGCCCCTCTATGTTAACTATATAGCTCGTTGGTAGCCCTAGTCTGTGTAAACTTGTACACGCCCTAAAGCTGCATCTAGACACGTTACAGAGACTAGGGCAGTCAAGAAGTGACAAGCAGTAAGCCCCCGATGCAGTGTTGCCACATTCAAGTCTCCGACCTTCCACTAAAGACAACCACGGTCTGTGCCACTACCAATAGTCAGTGAGCGAGGAAATTCACGGGCCACTGACCCGGAGGTAGGCCTCATGATGTATATGTGTACTCAGCAGACATTAGTTGTTCCTATGCTACTCGCTGACACAGTGATACTACTACGCGATAGGGGTTGGTATTTTCTTACTACTTTATCATTGGCTAACACGTCAATTATGGCAAGAACCAATTGAAAAAACATACACAAACTTGTAGTTGTTTTACTCCTAGCTTGTGACTGAAAACATAACCCAAATTTTTTACACCTCTTCTTATAGTCGTAGAGTGAGCCTCCTTAGAGACGCTGAATAGAGGTTACGAGGACTGACTGGCCTGCCTCTACCAGCTAGAGTGGTACAGTCAGGTCCAAATATACAGTGCGTTCACAGCCACTGATGCGGCACTGGGTGACTTCATCTTTTGTCCCTCCAGGGGCTTGGGCACATTTGGCGGTGACTTTCCTTTCGAAGAGTAAATAAATATTGTGTGGGAAGGAATACGTAAGTCTAGTTGCCTACACGCCAGGGGCATACTTCTGAACTGGCAGTCTTTGGTGTCCGCCGTTCTATGAAGGATGATACGAAATGAGATCTTCAGGGAGTTCACATGGTAAAAACGCATAATTTTATATTTTTTACGACATAGTGTTAGTTTTGTTGTCGATACTTGTGACTACATGTTCCACTTGAAAAACTTTGTTAGTTCTAATAGTCTTCCCATAGCGGCATGTCAAATTCAAAATTTGTAAGTTACGGGAACTTGCTAATAACAAAAACCAACTAACTTAAATCGAATGACATAATTTACACTTAAATTAGACAGTATGGGCCATATGCTAAAAGATTTGAAAACACACAAAAAAGTTCCTTTGTATTTTTTAAAAATGGCCATAAATGAAGAAAATTATCGTTTTTTTTAGAATTTTTAGAAATATATAAAGTAATTGCATTGTGTGATTTTTAATATTTTATCATATAACCCATACTATATAATTTCAGTGTAAATTATTTCATTTCCATAGGTCAGTTGGTTTTTGCTATTAGCATGTTCCCGTAACTTGTACATTTTGTCTTTGACATGCCGCTATGGGAAGAATATGTGAGCTAAAAAAGTTTCACAAGCGGAAAATGTAGTCAAAAGTAATTAATGTCTATAAAACTAACACTTTGTCATACAAATAAAAATTATCAATTTTTGCCATGGGAATGCCCTTAAGAGGCCTCCCTAGTTAAGCTGCGTTTGTGTGTGTGAGGCAGGAGCGGTAAGGTTGTCGTTCGCCGACGTATGTGATGCATTATCTCTTCTTCGCGCAAGTTACTCAGATGGCATGCAGTGCTTTACTATTATCTTTTTTCCTATGGGACTTTAAGCGGTGACCACATTATTTTATTGGTGGCCAGCAAAGTTCAAAGTCTAACGCTTGTTTCTACAGTTGTGTTTTTCGAATCCGGTTGTTAGATTTACAGATACGGCAGTCTGAAAACCCCATTTTTGGCCGTTTTGAGGGGCCCGAAAATTATGTTTTAAATAAACATGCTGAACTTTTGAAACTAATGTGACATAGTTTAAAGTGTGTGTTCTTTTCGTAGATATACAAATATAATAAGCGTTAAATATTTGCGTAAAAAAAAGAGTAATCGCAGCTCGCGGCAACGCATTTCAAGCTCAGGAAGGGAGGCCCCTTAAGTGTGTTCACGTGGCAAAAATGCGTAATTTTATAGTTACACGACATAGTGTTCTTTATAGACGTTACTTGTGACTACATTTTCCACTTGTAAAAAATTTTTAGCTCTGACATTTTCTCCACAGCAGCATGCTAAAGTCATAATTCGCAAGTTACGGGAACATAGTAATAACAAAAACCAAGTGTCTTACTCGGATGAAATAAATTACACTGAAATTTGATATTATGGGCAATATGCTAAAATATTTTAAAATACACAACAGCTCTTTCAATTTTTTTTAAAAATTGCCGTAAATGAAAGAGATTATCATTTTCAGATTTTTTTTTAAAGTAGCCTACAATGGAATCTCATTGTGTGTCTTTAAGTATTTTAGCATATTGCCCATAGTATCTTATACTAGAGTATTAGTCATGTCACTATGGGAAAACTATGAGAGTTAAAATAATTTTTAAAGTTAAAAATGTAGTTACAAGTAACGTCTGTAAAGCGAATTCTATGTCGTGCGAATATAAAATTATGTATTTTTGCCACGTGGACGCCCTTAAGAGTCGTCAATACCTGGCGCCTGGGCGGTATTGTAACATGTCACGCGAATACTTATTCACGCGAAACCACTTAAATTTGTTATGTTACTGTTATCTACGAACAGAAAATGCATTTGAAACTACGCTTCTTACTTATTAAATATTCAACACGCTTGTTAGTAACATCATTTTGTGGGTTTCTCAAAGTGGCTAAAAATGGTATTTTAGACTTCTGTAACTCAGAAAACACTGCCTGAATTTGTAAAGTGCAAGACGAGATGAGTGCATTGGCTTTTACTTCATACTATCGAAACATATATTTTAGGGTCACCGCTTAAAGTTGTATGGGAAAATGAGTTCCACGAAAACCTTACACGCAGTTTTAGCGCGCTGCAAATAGAGACTACATGTCTCTTGTTGAGCATGGTACTCTCGCTCTTATTGCTTTGCTGAACCCACGCTTCAAACTAGCAAATTTGAAACCGGTACACAATACTCTTAAGACCATGGTGTTTTATTTCAACTGTCTTCAGAAGATTATTTTGCTAAATGAGAGAATATACTAAACAAGTAGTTACCAACATAACTAAAGAGCCTACTTTTCCTCTATGTGAGAGGAAATTCGCGAATAAAATATTATTCCAAGAAATTGGTTACTCTTTTTGAATATGTGCAGTAATATTTTTTAATAAACATTGCTGACTTACTATTATATTAGATAATAACTGATTGCACCATAATAATTATAGCTGAATATTAAATGTTTCGTAACAATATAACATGTCTACCAGCATAAATGACATACATGATTTCGAGTGAGTAAAGAGATTTAGTTAAGCTCTTACTATGTAGGTCTTAAGCACTGGAGAGGGTGATATGAGATAAATATGGAACAGCGCCGGAACAGAGCGGGGAAAACGAGAAATCTCTGAGAAAACCTGTCGACTAACGGCAACTTTCGGCACGATTCACAAACGATTACTAAATATCTGAATTATTTAAACAGATACGTTGGAATATACTTATAACTGTTCAATTTAAAATTTCTTGTATATCAAAGATTGTAACAGATATTTCTAGGATCGTGCAGTAACTGAGAGTTTATTTCACCCGTTTTAATATACTAAAACTATACATCCATGTGTTTACTTTTTGTAGTTTTGCATGCAAAGAAATTTTCAAAATATTAAGTACTAACTTACCATGCAGCAGACCCGTTTATAAACTTTTAAAATGCGCAAGTGAATGCGTATTCCAAAATGTATAGTTACATCTGTTATTTTAGACGGCAATTCTTATTTTCTTGAAACATGGCAACAATAATTTTGGCGTATAAAAATAGCATTGAGCTTACTTATACGGCTACTCACATTATTATTTTTAAGGCCATGATCCATAATTTCGACTTCTTTCATGATAATAATTTTTTATATCATAAACGAGAGCAGATATCAAAAAATTGTTGCACATCTTTGCTAACAATTTTTTTAATATGTAGTGTAATTTTTACTAGACACACAATTACATCTATTCGGCTAATTAATACAATAATTATAAGTTCCTTAATTGCATAATTAGCTGAACCCATTGCGTATTTTTCTTAAAAAATTATACAATATAGTATAAATTGTTTTTAAAGCAAGACTGCACAACAATTTTTTTATATCTGCTCTCGTTTAGGATTTTTAAAAAATACTATCGTAAAAGCAGTAGAAATGATGGATTACGGCCTTAAGCATGTACTTAATTCATAATTAGTAATTAATAATAAATAATCCCTAATAATTTCGTTACTAACGTTTCGATGTACTGCTGTGAATGTCACACAAGTTAAACCACTTACTACCTACAGTGTTCTGTTGAAGTATGTTTGGTCACAAAATTGCTAAATGACAAAATAAAAAACCGACTTTGAAATCATTTGTAGAAAAAGTTAGTCATGCACAAAATATTGCCGTTAATTTTCGCACATGTAATATATCTGTTTGGCCTACAACTTTTGTGCCATGCCGAATTAATAACTGTCAATAATTAATTCTAGGATATTTTAACAGTACAATATACTAAATGTGTTCCTATGTTAGCTAATTATTAGAACATAAAACGTGTCGGCGTGTATTTTGTTTTGAGGATAAATGTGTTTTCGATAAACATATTTTATATCCGTCGATCATGTCCATCAGTCAAAGTGCTGTTTGCTTCAGAATATTGTTTTCGTTAACACATAAAGTTTAATATCATGATATTATTTTAAAAAGACTGGTTAACAATAATTCAATATGTTTTCGATGAATCGTTCATATAACATCTTCAAAATATCTTGCATCAATTTTTACGAGAGTATTCTTACTAGCTGTGTACAGAGCAGAATATTCCTTTTTACAGATTAGACCCTTCCACAGTTCATAGTGTCATATAGCACCGTCAAAGAAACCAGACCCCTGTCTCTATTGTAACAGAATCGTGGTCTTTTGCAAAAATTGTGGTTTCTCAGCGTGGAGAGAAATCTGTATCTCCTTTCGTCTATTAGGAATATGATGAATAGCCTGGCTTTCTCCAGTTAAAATTACGCGCGATGCATAAGTGCAATAGTAACTTACGTGAATCTCATGCATCAACACGCTTACAGTCTTATCTTACAAGTCTGAAGGCATAAATTTCTGAGGTGCGCTTTGAATTGCTACTTAGTTCGCAGGATTTTCTGTACTACCAGCATAGGTTTACAGTCATTCTCTTGTCCATCCGTTAATTCGTGACCGAGCGTGGTGGAGCAGTGGTAAAACACTCGCCACTCATTCGGGACGATCCGGCTTCGATCCCTCCCCCCCCCCCCCCCCCCACCGAAATCACTCCAGGAGAATGCTGGTATGGTTCAATAAAGTGTTCAAGTGCAATAAAATCATGTAGCCCATAGTATGTAATTTCACTGTGAATTATTTCACGTACGTCAGTCAATTGGTTTGCACTATTTGCATGGAAGCAGAACATGCGAGGGCTTGTAAAACCAAATATATTTTTAAAAACCTAGAATTGAATTTATATGACATTTGACCGCTGTCAAGAAAGTGCACTCGCAGCTGAACTTTATAGCGTAGTCGGTTAGGCACTGGCCTGCTGTTCGAGAAGTCCTGGGTTAGAACCCCGGCCTGGGCATAGATATAATATAGTCCCTTTACCTCGTTTCACTTGCGTCGGTTCTCAAGAACTCGTTGTTAAAGAGTGCTCAAGTGTGATAAAATCATAACTCTATATTTTTATGAAATATCTTTAGTTATTTAGACGATACTTGAGAGTGCAGTTTCCTCTTACAAAACAATTTTAGCTCTCATAATTTTCTCATAACGGTGCGTCAAAGTGAAAAAAAAAAAATTTACGCTGCTATGCAAATAGTGAAAACCAATCAACCTACTTAAATGAAATACTTTACTGTGAACTTACATCCCATGAGCTATGCAATAAAACATTTAAAAACTCAGAATGCTATATTTTGAATTTTTAAAAAAATCACAGAAGTACAGAAAAATATTTGCGAAATTTCAACTTTTTTAAATATAAAAATAGTTCGCGGGACGTTTCTTTATGTTTTATTACGTAGCCTATGGCATTTTATTTTACTGTCAATTATTTCACTTACATAAGTCAACTGGTTTTCGCTATTTGCATGGCTGCAGAACATGAAACTTATGACTTTAACACACTTTTATGGGAGATGTATACCATCCAAAATTATTTTGTAAGAGGAAATTGCACTCAAAGTATCGTCTTCAAAACTAATTATATTTAATATAAATATATAATTATGATTTTATTGCACTTGAACTCTCTCATCTCACGTTACCTCGAGTCCGATCCTTCTTTTTAGGTCCGTGGTACAACTCGACAACAGAGAGGAGCAGATGCTTGTGGGATGAACGGATGGCCCCGAGGGGGGAGGAGGGAGGTTGTAGCGGGAGTCCATCTCGGAGAGTCGCGGCACGATCCCCGGCCATGCGGGAGGACGGCACTTCAAGACCCTGGAATGTTTTTGTTAAGTCACTGACCTCTCGAGCGGAGTGGTGGCCGGCCGAGTGTCTGCCGTCGAGTGGCTATCGTCAACAGTGACTGGCGCCTCTCGTACCCGGCGCCCTCCCCCTTCACCCTCCCCAGCGTCATCGACGACGACGCGACCGGCTGTCCGCTTACCCAGCGCACCTTCCTTGTCCTGATAACAAGAACGATTGGTTCCGTCTTTAATGACATAGATATAGGGTTACCAGGCATTAGGAAAGGAAAACCAGTACCTGTATTGGTGGTATTGTTTTCTTTTATTTATTCTTCGTAAATTAAGGTGGTCGCAAGTCCTGGCCATCGAGCGGTGTGCCGAGATTCGGCCGAGGAACGTTTGTATTCGAAAACTCCTCAACGTAAATTATGTCTGCTTATGGATTTTTTTCTTAGAATGTCACATGTGTTGGTGGTCTAGCGGGAATGTGTTACAAGGAAAGCGGTGTTTATCAATGACTGTACACATATCTAGGTTATTGTGGCACTGTTAGACTAGTATGAGTAGTTACCTCTTCACAGTCAGTAGCGCGCAATAAACGAGATACGAATTATACTATCTGCACGGCCATTGGTTGTATCTGACAGGCAAGTTAAGAACTTGTCCCAGTGTTATTCAGCGTCTTGGGAAATTAATTTTAACTGACAACATTTGTTTTGTAGAAAAAAATCAGTGCACCGTTTAATAATATAAATTTAAAATTTTTTGATAATGTTGAAGTTAAATTTTTACATTTTAATAATTAATTAAATTTTAATTTGAAATGTTAAAATCTCTGTTATTTACACGTGTACATGAGCAACATATATATCGTAGTATAGTAGGATGTAATACCGCTTAAATTGTAACTCTATCACGATTCGCCACAAATTACGTGTTGCTAATGTATGATTTCCCAATCCGACAACGCCTCGGTAGCAGAAGAAGGCGGCCAGGGGGAGCTTTGTAAACACAGAAGTATATACGACAGATGGAGTAGCGGTACACCCACTGCTTGAAATTCAATTACGTCGGGGAAAAATGGGCACTGATTAATAACGGTGAAATACAGATACGGCAAGGATGGCTCCACACCTTAACGTCATAATGGGCCAATCAAAAGGCTGGAAAAAGACAGAAGGAGTGGGGGCGCGAAGAGTGTTGAAGACTATCGAGGAAAGGCATACCTATTCAAAGCATCCAGTAATCTTTAAAGATTATTTTCTCACGGCCGAAAAATGAGCACTGATTAATAACGGGGAAATCACAGATACGGCAAGGATGGCTCCACACCTTAACGTCATAAGGGGCCAATCAAAAGGCTGGAAAAAGACAGAAGGAGTGGGGGCGCGAAGAGTGTTGAAGACTATCGAGGAAAGGCATACCTATTCAAAGCATCCAGTAATCTTTAAAGATTATTTTCTCACGGCCGAAAGGGCTTGTTTGGAAGGAAAGTTGGTGCAGAATATTTATTAAGTTATATGTTGGTATTATATGCACGATTATATTTAATATTGCGTAATGCAATACTAGTCTTACTGAAGAATGGTTCATAGAGGCGAGAAACCAGCGCACCAGTTCAGTGATTAGCACCTTGGTGTTAAGAGTGAGGCGAGAATCTCGTGTTGTGTTATCCTCAGCCTTTCGCACTTCAAGGCCTCTGATGCGCAAAATACATTCACTCGGGCTGCCACCTTAACGAAGTTTCTTTTGCACCTACATTTGCACATTTAAATCAAACATAGATACCAATTTCACTAAAGAGCGCCAACTAATAACACAAAATTTGATTAGAGTCTATCATAATAAGAAATTTTTGTCCTAAAGGACCTTTGAAAAATGCTAATAATTGTCGTTTTACAAGTTGATTTTGTTCGTCTTTCTATTTAAAGTTCCGAAACAATGTACTGTTACATTGACAATTAATATAGTTTAACAATAACTGACTAAAATCATACTTGGGACGTTTTCTATTCCATATTTTGGTGGCGGTCCGGGTTCGATTCCCTCCGGGGCCGGTCCCCGGATTTTCGCAAGTGGGAATCGTGCCGGACGATGCCGCTGGTCGGCGGGTTTTCTCGGGGATCTCCCGTTTCCTCCGCCCTTTCATTCCCCTCATGTCACCCCTCACCAACGCTAAAGTCGATGTAGATCTCGCACTCTCACTCCATGTTTTGGTACTACGATTCTGTGAAAGTAATTACATTATCGTAGTATTTAAGTGCGAAGAGACATGCATGGAAAATAACGTTAATTTCTTTAAATTATGCCATAACCAATAACACAGTGCATAATCGCATTGATATTATAGGTGGTGTGTTGATCTTAAAAGTTGGAAGCTTGATCGTTTTCTTACAGGTAAGAACGGTACGTGGAACAAAATGTGTAAAATCGGAAATGTTCTAGGTAAGGTAAGATAAGGAAAGGTAAGTGAGCTTTACGTCTGGTCCACAGTGCGGTCATTACGGACAATTTGGCACAAGGACAAGAATTGAGAAAAAATAAGGTCTTATGTCAAGGAATCATCCTTGAATTCACCTAGGCCATTCATGAAACTATAAGTTAACTAGGAATCGAACCTGGGACCTCCCATTTGCGTGTCCAACGTATTTCCCTAGCGACACATCACTCGGTTTGTTCGAGGTAATTATGTACATCTGGCAATACTTTACCTACGTGCCTTTAAACCGTACTTTCCAACCTTCCGTGGACATATTCCGGTATGTATTCGTAAGAATAGTATATCCGTACAACCTTGAAGTTCCGTAGAGATAGTATCACAACGATTTAATTGACAAATTTATATTCCTTAAAACATGTTCATAACATTTTGCGTGACTTAAGAGAAGTCCTTAATGTTCGCTTTTTTACGTGCTGGAGGCGTTAAAAAAGTAAATTGTATGGACGAGCCTGGTGCGTACATAAAGAATTATGCTGCCTTTATGCACAGAGCTGTAGCGTTCATTGTTTTCGCCGTATTGTGTTCTTTTATGCGACATTAAACGGTGACACTGTGATTTAATTAGTAGAAAGAATGACGTAAAGTCAAATGAATGATTCTCTGTTTCCGTCTTATGAATCAGGTTGATATTTTTTTCCAGATAGGCCTAAAATATTACTTTAAAGAAATCGCTTCTAATAGATGTTACGTATTTTTAAAAACATAGAAGCATAGCTTGAAGTGTGTGTTTAATTTTACTATAGAAAGATATTTGGAACAATTTTAGGCGCCCGCCTACTGGCCGTGTGTTTGTGTGAGTGAGGCACGGCGCCAAGGGCGATGTTGACCGGCTCATCTGGTGCGGTATCGCCTCTACCGTAGGATAGTGAAACGGCGTGCAGTGGTATTGTAGATCACTCGCCTGACTGACACTTTCAGTGGTTACCAAGTCTTTTTATTTGCTTCAAGTTAAAATGCAAAGTCCGTTGCATGTTTCTAGAGCAATTTCGTAAGAATCCGGTGAGTAGTTTGTCAGGTAGGCCATGTTGAAAATGCTGTTTTTAGCAATTTAGAGGGTCTCCGAAATGATTTTTAAAATTGACGTAATGTTTTGAAACTACGTTTCCGTCATCGTTTGAAGTGTATTTTCTTTTCACATATTGACTCAATGAGCACATGTGAAATAGTTTCTTGACAACTGTATTTACAAACACACTAAAACGCACTTTAAGTGCGTGGTGGGTGGCTACCTTAAGGGTACGGTACACCTCAGTTTTCAACGTATTTTTTTATTTTTATATTTGTACCAGATATTTTTTTCTTACTTTAGATGTAAATTGTGGTTAAATCTTCCTCTTAGGAAATGTGTGTATCTCTCATAGTTTTTGCGTAATGCGTCGTAAACGTCAAAATTTGCACTTTACGGATTTATGTACGCCACTAAAACCAATTGGCATACCAAAACGAGAAAAATTCACAGTGTATAACAATGCTGTAGGCTGTGATTTGACACATATAAAAACAAGAAAAAAATATATTTTCGTATTTTTAAAACATTTTTGAAATTTTTAAATTTTAATTTCAAAGTTCAGCATTTTCTATTGAATACAAAAGTATTTTACTTTTTATTTTTATATGTGTCAAATCATAGCCTACAACATTGTTATACATTGTGAATTTTTTTCGGTTTGGTATGTCAGTTGGTTCTAGTGGCGTACATAAAACCTTTTAAAGTGCAAATTTTTACGTTTACGACTCATTACGCAAAAACTATGACATATACACAAATTTCCTATGAGGAAGATTTAATCACAATTTATGTCAAAAATAAGAAAAAAATACCTGGTACAAATATTAAAAAAAGACGTTCAAAACTGAGGAGAATCGCGCCCTTAGGCCTAAGCAGTTTAGTGTAAAACAGAACGTGGATGACACGCAACATTATAGTTCGTTCGCCAGGTAAGCACTTCTCTTAAGGACTCGCCCTTTAGTTTTACAGGGGTTTCGAAAAAATAAAATTTTTTAACGCGAGTTAATACATATGTCAAAAATTCATTCTTACAGTTTTAACACATATATATCATTGTTTGTATCTGTATTTTTCTGTTGCAGTACACCAAATGGATTTTTAGGTTTTTACCCCTGGAATATCACATATTTTGTTGTCAAAATAAGCTAAGATGAACCAAAATAATTTTTTTCTAGCAAACGGTACATTATTTTAAAAATCGCGCTGACAAAATTGTGTATCGTATGACTGTACACAGTCTCAACTTTTTCCAAAGCGTTTTGTTTAAAATATTCGTGTTATTTGCAATTGTTTGAAATAATTTAAAGACCATGGCCTTAATGCATCGACCGTTCTAAGTAGGTTTATTTCTGGCATACATTTTGGTAGCAAATTTTATTATTCGAAGTCGCAGTTGCACGTTCATATAAACACAGGATTCATTTATCCGCTCTATAAGACGAGTACATAAAACCATTCCGACCCAGTACTACGCTGCTTTATTTTGTGATGATTCGTTAGTATTACGTACTAAGATAAGGTCAGATAATGGTAAGATAATATAGATTTACGTCTTGTTGACAGCGAGGTCATTAGAGAAGATGACACACAACTTGGTGGAGGCCGCGGTGGCCGAATGGTCAGACTATTCACCTCCCACCAAGGCGATCCGTGTTTGATTCCCGGCGGGGTCGGTCCCCGGATTTTTGCATGTGGGAATCGTGCCGGACGATGCCGTTGGTCGGCGGGTTTTCTCGGGGATCTCTCGTTTCCCGCGTCCCTTCATTCCGGTGCTGCTCCATACTCACCTCATGTCACCAGCGTTAAAGACCTCGATGTTGAGCACTGACCAAAATCTCTCACAATGACCGGAGCTGTTAGAGGAGTCGTCCATGTTCATTGCTATGGAAATATAACAGCATTCACCTGGAGCGATTTCGGGAAAGCATTGAAAACCGAAATCAGAATGGCCGGAGCCAGGGACCGAACCCGGATCGTCACGAATGTGACTCCAGCGTGTTACCGTTGCGCCTGTTCGCTCGGTGTTAGCATCACGTACAAAAATTACTGCAGGTAGGAAGGATATTACAAAATCATGTCCCCCGCAGCTTTGGCAGGATATCCTGGGCAAACAAAAAGTCTTACGATACCACCCAACTAACTTTGGTGGCGTCTCCCAAAATGTTCCGAACAGCAGTAAAGTTTCTCGCGTGACACGGAGACGCTTATTCGAAAATCATTTAGTGTAGTGTTTAGGGTGGCGCGTCATTTAACATCAGTTTACTGTGGTACAATGTGGACAAAAATGAGGGAAGGGACACGAGAAGTTAACGTCGGCGTCAAAGTTCAGAAGTTCAGACCAAGGGACGAATCTCAACTAGACCCCCTCGAACAGAACGGAGGTCGTGTATTATGTCATAAATATTCAAAGGCGAAGTGTGTATTTACAAGACTGTAGTTGCCCGCCTCACTCTGTCAAGACAAGCTACGCTGTAAAAAATTATACTAACAGTTTTTCAATAACATTTTAAAGTCTTGTGGCCAGTGAGATTATTGGTTTGGCTACAAATTTTTTTCTTTTAAACCCTGAAGTATATTTTTTAATGCAAACCTTTCCTTGCATTTTAAATCTCAGTTAAAAATAATTGGATGTCAAATACCGTAAAATAGGGTGAATATGTACGGTGGGGCGAATAGGAACAAATAGCTTAGACCTTTATCTTAAATCAAATTATATTTCAATATAATTACTCTTAGTAAAATTATTAACTTGCCGACCTTAAGGGAAAATTCGGGTTTTAAAATCGCATACTGGAACTTTTGATTTGAAATATTATCCCTTTTCACCCCAGCGTCCCTATTCGTCCCAATTTACGGTACTTACTATCTGATACCCATATATTTATCTTACTTATTTAAAAAAATTCTAACTATCGTACAGTGTATTAACTACATTTTTAATCTTGTGAATTACACACCTTACATATACAGCACTGATAAACCCAAATTTTTTCGTCCATTTTATTGGTAGTTTTATCGACGTTCAATCGAATTATGTTAGGCGGCCTTCAGCTACGAACTTTAAATGCGTTTTGGTATGTTCGGAAATGCTATTTTTTACGTAAATGTGCAACGCCCAACCATTGCGTTGCGTTATAATAAAAGAAAACAAGACTTCGCACTAGTGCGAAATATCTTTGTCAAAATAACCCGCGCATTATTAGCACTGTTTCTAATACCTCAAATCTAGTTAAAAACTTACCTTTTCAAACTATCGTGCCTAAAAATGTACTAGCTTCGTGCACACATAACTTACATGTAATATTTCATTGAATAATTAATTTGTGTTTTCACATAGTAAAAAATATACATAAGTATAAACATGTGTGTATATATACTGATTACAGTGTAAAATTGTTGTTCTACGGAATACGAGAATATGTGTCGCACTCATCGGTCGCTCACTTATGTGCTGTGAAACTTCAAGATATTAGCTGTGCTGTGGCAGGTTTTGTGTTCAAAACTGCACTAAAATTGTTCCAAAATATGGGCACATATTGAGAGGAAACCACTTTCAAACTATGCTCGCAACACGCTAATTAGAAACAATGTAGTGGGCCCTCTGATAAAAATAACTATATCTAAAAAATAGTAACCTTATTTATGAAAACTAGAGATGCAATGTCTTTGACATTAAACCATACGTTTCACAAATAAAACTATATGGTCACTGCTAGAAATCTCACAGAAAATCAACTGCAATCCAGGACATCAAAGCGGTGGACTTTAATATTCTTAAAGATACAGTTTTGCTAATGAAGTTAATTTTATTTACTTAAGCCGCATGGACAATTGTGTCACGAGAACGTTTCGCAAGTACGAGAAGATCAACGATAATATGCATATGGGAGGGCGAGGGTTCGATTCTCGTCATCCTGTTAAGGTTTACCCATGGTTTCTCGAAATCGCTCCAGGTGAACTATGGGATACTTCTTTAACAAAGGCCATGGCCGATTCCTCACCTGTCCTTGCACAAAGTTGTATTTTAACCGACTTTAACGATCTGGTCAACGAAACGTTAAGCCTGCGCTGATTTACTGTAATGTTACAAAAGTATGATTTTTATGTGAGAAGCATTTTTGCTTCCAATAAAGTTTGTAGACGTACTTACATAAAGGGTGTAAGGAAATTTATTAATATCCCAAACTCCGGGAGGTGATTCCTCTTGAAAAATAAAGTAGACATTACATAGAACACTTTCAAGAAAATCAAGTTTGAAAATAGTATTTTGTCAAAATATCAAAAACTGTTAAGAGTTAAATTATGATTCTGTGAGTGGTGTTACGTATTATTGAGATCTTTAAAATTGAATAATTTCAGCCTTCTTCCCATTTCATTAAAATTATAAGGGTTGCCTCCCTCATATCGCATAAAATTACGTTGGCGTTGCGTTTCGTGACATGACATACTGATATTCTTTCAGGGTGTACCAAGGAATGTTCTGTGTTAATGAAGTTCGCAGATTAATGTCGTCGAAATAATAACATTTTGTAAATTTTGCTAAACCAAATTTGTTGCCAAATTAACCAAGTCGCGTATAGGCATGTTTTTGGTTTTAAGCTTATATAACTGCATTTTGCGACTTGCTGCAACTACATCACGTGTTGCATTTTCCTGGGCATAGTATAAATCCATTTCTTTGTGAATGTAGTACTTTTTGCCTACATACCAGGCACATAACAGTTGTGTCCATATTTCTGGTAAACGGTGCATTCTAGGCATTTGCAACAAGAGGACCTTTCTGTTTTCTACGGTGTACTTCCCGAATGGACAACATGTAATGTTCACTAAACGTAACGCCAACGTAATTTTATGCCATATCAGGGAGGCAACCCCTATTATTTTCATGAAAGGGGAAGGTTAGAAGACTAAACGTATTAAATGTTAAAGATCTCAATAATTCGTAACACCACCCAAATAATCATAATTTAACTCCGATCAGTTTTTGATAATTTTAAAAAATACGATTTTCTAACTCGATGTTCAAGGGCTTCTTCCGCCCTTAATATTCACTTTTCTTGAAAGTGTTCTGTGTAAAGTCTACTTTATTTTCCATGAGGAATCACCTCCCGGAGTTTGGGCTGTTAATTTCCTTACACCTGTATTTATATCCATTGATTTTTCGTGAAAAAAATTCCGCACCAACTTGTTCCAACGCTGAAGTGCACATCTGCAGCTCTACTTCGTTGTTAGTGGGCGAGAGTTTTTAATTATTGACTTGATTTATTTGCTTGGACATACTCCATTGCGAAATAAATAAATGACTGTCAAAAGAAAACTGAAAATAAGACAAGAAAACATCAATAAACAGAGTGTGCTTTAGTCATCAGGATACATACACAACATGAAATTCCAAATCTGGAATCGGGTCAGATTAAACAAGGAACAAACAGAAAATAAATGTTCCTTGTTTTATCTGACCCGATTCCAGTTTTGGAATTTCATGTTGTGTATGTATCCTGATGACTAGAGCATACTCTGCTTATTGATGTTTTGTTGTCTTATTTTTAGTTTTCTTTTGACAGTCATTTATTTCGCAATGGAGTATGTCCAAGCAAATAAATCCAGTCATGCACTCCCATTGCACAGTTCTTTCAAAGATCATTATTAATTCTTGTGGTGTCACCATAGTACTATAGTTTTATTGGCACACTCAAATGACAGACGTCTCTGAACAAATCCACACTGCCGATGAATAGGGACGTCTGATTTTCGCGGGGGAAGATATTTGAAAAAAAAAATTGTTTCAATGCCTTACGTACACGTCTGCAGTTCTGCTTCATTGTTATTGGCTGTGTGTCTTTGCGAGGAGACGTTTCTCATTTGACCGAACCAATAAGAATAAGGTTACTGCGAGACAAGTCTGTTATCTTCAGTAAAACAGTAACGCTCGATAGCTTTGATATCATCCAATCACCGCCGTGAAGCAGAGCTACATATGTGCGCATAAGGCACTGAAACAAACTGTTGCAGAAATCTTTAAACCAAAAACAGGTGTTCATACTAATAACCTAGAACGGTGATGGCCAACTTCGTTGACTTCAGGGGCCACATAGCACTTTAAAATACACTAGAGGGCAAAACCACACATTAACATTATTAATTTTAAAATTTTACAGAATTTAAAGAAAGAACAGTTTCGAACAGTTTTATATGTTCTGTTTACGGCGTGTATTTTAGGCGGGCCGTATAAAACGGTGCCGCGGGCCGTCAGTTGGCCATCACTGACCTAGGAAAAGAAATGCAGAAGTACAGCTTTGCAACAAGTTGATATAAAAGTCTATTCGCCAAAAAATCAGTCGCTCTAAAAATATTCTTTGTAAACATACAGCAAATGTTTACAGTGTAGTGAGCGTTAGCGTGGCGGGACCGCTTACGAGGTCGTAAACAGCGGGCTTACACGGGCTGACTGTCTACCCGCCGGTAAACAGCTGTTCGATCCGACAACCTTCACTGCACACAAGTCTATGGGGCCACGTGGCCGGCGACGTAAATTCCCTCACCCCTCCCCACCCTAACTTGCAGCCACTAACCATCCATACTTCCACGTCGCGAGACTTAAGCCTGGCGGACACGCTCCTGGGGTCGTGAATAAATATTCATTATGACGTTTAAATCAGGGGTTTACGCGCGCGACCCTTGTCGGGGTTTCTAACCATGCCGGCGTGCACCTCGCGAGGTCTGGTCGACGTTCTGGGCCGGTGAAACTATCGATCCATCGATCAGAAGTGATAATCCCTGTAAGAAAAGATAGGAGTTATTGTTTATATCAAACTAGACGGAGTTATGTATCACAAGACTATGTGCCAATTCTTACATAATAGTCTGTGTATGAAGTATTATTCAGTTTTTAATCAGTTCTGGAAAAAACAAATTTTCGTCCTGCTGTTATAAATGAGGGGCTTAGAGTGATAGTGGTGTATGTCAGTTAAAATAGTTTCCTCTTAAACAATTTTTGTACTCACGTGCAAAATAATATTGCAATACGCAGATGGAACTCAGAAACTTAGTTACAAGTGAAATATTTGTCACAGAATTTTCCGTTGGAAAATGCGAATAAAATAAACGAAAACGACATTTTTAAAAATTGTGACTTACACCGCTATGAATCTCAGCTTCTCAAATATTGACTTCATAGGACTAAAACACTTTTTGTAAGGCTGTTTAAAGTCTGATAAAGTTTATCTACTTTTACTGATGCATAATATCGTCCTATTGCAGTTATTAGAGGAAAGATGATGAGGATGAAATTTCATTTACAGATTTAGAGACATTTACTTTTCATCGTATTTAAATTTAATGGCGTTTGTTTGGGAATGGGTCATATTTTATGGTTGTACTAACTGGTATTTAACTTGTAAACATTTTTGGCTGCTAAGTTTTTGGAAAATGGCACGTCAGATAAAAATATATACAATTTTATATGCGTGAAAATAAAATCAGCAAACGTTTTACCGAAAAATTAACTGTGGATAATGCAACATATTTTCTTAATTATCTCTAAGGCATGTCTAGCAAATATTTTTGTTGCGACAATTTAGATTCTGCTATGAATATTTCGTAAAATTTTTAGCTGTCTGAAATAATTTCCTTGTTCAGTTTTATAAATATCTCTAAGCAGACAAGTATATTTTTGTTTATTATTGAAGTTAACTCATGTCTATACATAAATAAATATCCGTTATTTGCATATTTCTAAAATAGCAATTTTGTGGTTTTGATAAAGACAAATAATATTTTTGTGACGAAAAAATTTTTTCATGTATATTGTCTGCGAGTAGAAAAGTTATTCTTTAAGATATAAAACACTAAAATTGTTCATGGCAGAACACCTCCAAATTTAGTAGGAACACAAACAGTCAGAGATTTTCACTTTCGCAGGAATAGTGATGCTACTGAAAATAAATTAGAACGCATGATATAAAACAATACATTATTTTTATACGCCCTAGAAAACAATGTCAAACACAAAACTAAGATTTAAACTGCATGTGATCCAAGATGTTAGGTAGAAAGCTTGTGCTAACAGAAGAAATTAGATCCAAAGAAGTCAAATGTTGTAGATTTTACAGCCCGAAAACATCAAGGGGACCAACTTAACATGTCTATCTGCTATTTTCACCGACACGGTGCAGCGCAGACGCAGAACAAGTAAAATGGAACTTCACTTGCACCTCCAGCCACAATTGCAACGGAATACATTCTCGCGTTTATTTTTACTGCCCCTGTGAACATAGCTAGTGGACTTGTCCCGAAGTGTACCGGTATTTGTTTGGCGCAGATTTTCAGCCAAAA
This sequence comes from Medauroidea extradentata, assembly GCA_003012365.1. Taxonomy (NCBI): domain Eukaryota; kingdom Metazoa; phylum Arthropoda; class Insecta; order Phasmatodea; family Phasmatidae; genus Medauroidea; species Medauroidea extradentata. Next base: position 92,376 of record PNEQ01053147.1, read on the forward strand.
ATAACCTATCACGTGAATTCTTGCGCCTCTGTGTGCGTATTTAATTCCATTACCACCAACCAGGAGCAACGCACTGCACCCATAAGGTCATAAGATAACAATGCCCTTCATTAACATGGTCAGTGAAAACAGCATTTGTCGTACGGTTACAACATAAAAATGACAAAGAAACGATACTATAAGAAGACCACTTAAAACAAACGTGAAATTCTAAACAGCATTCCATATAAAGTGAAGGCAAATCATCTACATGTGAGAGTATAATTCACGACGGCAAAGGCGATATAGCTGAATGTCTCTTAGACCATCGATTGTATTTATAATATACAGAAACTGAAAACTGAGTGAGGAATGTTAAATACTTTGAGTGTTGTCACGAATAATGTGCTAATTTGAATGACTAGAAAACGTTTATTTGCATATTTACGTGACATAAGTTTAAATTTTGTACGAAACCTCCAATGCAAGCTCCCACGCTACCACGAAAATATCGTTCCGAATCATTAAACACTGTTATTTTGCAAAAAGTTATCTACTTGTAGAGGACTGGTTAAAGTCAATTGCTGATATCCAATAGCCGCTATGTTAGCAAACATTTGCATGTTTTATTTCAAAACAAATAAGTACATAAAATAGTTGTTAGCTACAGTAGATTCTGAATACCTTTGTAATATATTTTAAAAGGTTACAATAAACTTTAAGACTGTGGATAATAGTCCAATAATAATAAATATAAGTTATATAATTTATTGTGAATATTAGAATATAAACTTTCGAGTGCAGTGAAATATCTACCCGGTGTTTATTTCTTTCGCTGCTATGATTACAGTGTTACAAATATTAGTGAAAAGGATAAAATTGGCAAAATAAATAAAAACAAATAAAAATTTAAAATCCCTGTATTAGAAGAGAAAAACTTTATTCCGACTTTGATGCTTCATCTTTTTAGTTTATAAAGAAGTTTAAATTATATATAATTACATACTTTAATTGTTACATTTAGTGATATGATACAATTTATTAATGTTACTGTTTCGTAGTCACTTTTCAGTCATGTATTCATTAAAAATAATATAATTTTAATTACGTGTCTGCTATCGTGTTGTAATAAAATGTTGATCGCACAGACCTCCCTTACGTGTTCGATACCTTATGTCGTCTGATTAAATCAGCACCATATTTGCAGTTATGCAGTTTTTTACGGAACGTTTACGTATTACCATGATACAACAAAAGCCCTATAGGGCTACTTAACGAACTAAATATAACATCATAATCTATGTTCATTGAGTTTAAACATCATGTTTATATAAGTCAGTCAATAACACAAAACAAAAATTTTTGTACTTTTACAAGAAGTTTTTTTGGAAACCAGTTTCCAAAAACATTTTTGGTAACACTACAAAGATTTTTTTGTAAAATTTACAAAAAACTAGTATTTTTACAAACTTCTTTGTATATTTACAAACATTTCTTTAAATATACAAACAAATTTTGTATATTTACAGCTAATATCTGGTTAAGTTTACAACACTTTTTTTGTAGTGTTACAAAAAAATTTTGGAAAGTAGTTCCCAAAATTTTTTTTGTAAAATTACAAAATGTTTTGTAAAATTTGTCAGGTCTGTTAGGTATATTTTGTTTCAAATCGAAAAATTTGCTCATTAATGTTTATTTTGCTAGTTCGCAAAGGTGTTTACGATATTCGGGATGTAGGTGATTTTATCGTCCATAGTTATTGTACTCTTATAGGCCAGGAATGCGCAAAATACGTCGGCCAAGGTGTCCCCCTTCACTACTATCATCTTTACTACATACTTATATCCGGCAAACACGTGGTACAGGAGATAATTAAATCTTCAATGACGGTGACGTTCCGAGCATTAAAACGGTCCTAAGAAAACGTAGTTGCTACGTGTATTCTGCTACCCCGCCCTTGGCAACATACTGGAAGGTGGTGGCTTGTGGCTAGAGCATTCACTTCCCGCCAGTTCTATGTGGTCTGAGCTTTCATGCTGATCTCCTGAGTACCTACGAAACACCATGCATCTGAGTTCCCACCCGAGCAGGGGTTCACCCCTTAGGGTTCCAGAACCCCTTCTCCAGATGAACGTTATCTGTTTATAGGGACCCCTGATTTTCGCGAAAATAATTCTGCAACAACTGGTTTCAATGCTTTATGCACACGTCTGCAGAGTGATTGGATATTTTAGCTCTCACACGTCTTAGGACCGTATCTATAAACGGCATTCGAATGACAACCAACTGCTCACCAATGTTTTCTCTATGGGGATAGCATTGGTGAGCAGTTAGTTGTCATTCGAAAGAGGTCTATAGATACGGCCCTTAGGGCCTTATCTATAAACGGCTTTCGAATTACAACCAACTACTCACCAATGCTTTCTCTATGGGGATAGCAGTTGGTTGTCATTCGAAAGCCGTTTATAGATACGGCCCTTAGTGTTTTACCCGCAAATCGCAGACGTGTGATGTCGCAATAACCTTGTTCTGATTGGTACTGTCAAATGAAAGATGTATCTGCAGAACAACGCGCTGCCAGTACCTTGAAGCAGAGCTGCAGCTGTGTGCATAAGTCACTGAAACATGTTGCTGCAAAATACTTTTCGCAAAAATTCAGGGATCCCTATCTATTGGTACATAGCTGCACATAATCGCATAAATCCTAGCTGTTTACAGAATCTTTGTTTACGAAATGGAGAAAAAAAAAATACTCCGCCAGATCATAGACAGCGTTCAACGCTGTATTGTATTAATTTGTCTCTAAACGTATGCAGCATGTATATTGTCCCCCGAAGTTGGTCATTTCTTCAGATAGTTGTTAGTATTTACAACATACGATGAAAAGTTTACAGTATTATCATGCAAGTTATGTATAGATTTTTTGGTGCTAACGTAGCTGAAAACTTAAATGTTAAGGTTTTGGCAAACTGAAATGTTTTGACGGATACACCAAATTGCAAGATAATATTGCTGAGTAGCGGAAATCCCACTCGTCTCCCGTCAAGGCGATAGGTGTTCAGTTCCCGGCGGGGTCGGTCCGCGGATTTTTGCATGTGGGAATTGTGCCGGACGGTGCCGTCGGGGATTTCCTGTTTCCTACGCCTCTTCGTTCCTCAGTTATCATATCACGTTACCCCTCACCAACGCTAAATACCTATATATTAAGTGCTGACCAAAATATCTTCACTTCGACTGCAACAGATATCAAGTTTCGGGAACTGGTACTATTACACAATAAATAAATAATAATAGAATCAACAATACGTGGTTTTTATCGTTCTCGTTTTCTCTTTGGACTGTCATGGCGCTGGAGTTCATTGATATTTTGTTACACTGAAGTTTATTAGAACCTAATTAGTAATATGTGAGGAAATAGACACGAAAGTAACGTCACGTTTAACACAGCTAAATGCATAATTGAAATACAAACTATTTACAGTATTTCTTGAAGCATTTATATAAAGAAATATCTCAAATTCCTTATGCCATTGTTTATATTCTTGTACGCCCCGAGATCTGCTATGATATCAACAATGAAAAAGCTCCCTTTTGTCGCTTCTGTTAGCAATATTTATTCTGTGATACTATTATCGTATGTGTTATATTTTTTTTCTTGTCTACAACAATTTCGGTCGCTGTCTGCATTTGTGTTGTCCTCTTCATTGTATATCATTGTTGCCATTTTCACGCATCTTGTTTGGTTCTTGTCTATTTAAAATTTCCATTTTAATTTTGTGGTTTCTCGTTATAAACTGACTATGTTCCTATTTCGAAATTACTTGTATGTTTGTTGCTACATAAACTTCTGGCTCTCTTTGTTTATTGCTTCTTTTTTTTTTTTTTTTGTTGCTCAAGTTCTCGTTTTTATTTATTTTTGTTTTTTAAGCGACTTTGTTTGGGGTAAAGTTAAGGCTTTCGCCTTCTCTCATACTTAACCACATATAATACAATTAAAAAAATACATGTGTGACTAACAAAAATAAAAATATAACTATAATACACCCTGAAATACAAAATTACCATAGCAAAAATGATTCATTAATTAACTAGCTGCACTAAAATATTTCTACTCCGTTTACATATGAGTGATTGACTGTAATATCACCGCAAATAAATAAAAAATAAGAATACTTGTGCTGTGATACTCTAAATACGCCATTAGTCGTTTAAAAAAAATACAAGTATTGTGTATGCTATCAATATATTCGTGTATAACAACATAGCTGTAAAATAAACTTGCGGAAGTTTATGGGTATCTCGATAGCAACAATATAGAATACAATAATCGTATTGTTCATAAGAAAAGAAAATATAATGCTATGTGATACAAACAGGTATACTGTATTCATATAAACTGTTTGGGTTTTCTGCGACTCAGAAATATTCGTTAGCAATGGCTAATATCCAAGAAAACTCTCCAGTCTACACCCCCACTGCAAAAACCATTACAAGATCATATATTGAGGTTTTCCTGTGTTTGAATATATGAAGGTCACAAACCTAATCCATACGCCTTAATATTACTGTCATTAGTTTTTAATGAGAAGAAATAATGTGGTAGTTTTTAGGGTAGATATATCAGCGGCATGAAGCTCTAGTTTACTGTCAGACCTGAGGCAGTCTCCGTTGCCACATTGTTCCCTATGTTGCGTGCTGTTGAGGTATGCCCGGGTTTTTCTGAGTCAGTGTACTACCATATGTGTTCAAGGAGGTCGTCGCGAGAACTGCGGCCAGTCGGCAAGCTATGATTTGCAGCTAAGATTTACGACTGGGATTTGCGACTGGTAGGCGCTAGAGAGTAGGTTTCGCGGTCGTCGATTTCTAAACTCTTGCTGTTTATTTTCTCCGTGAGTTTTGATTTGATATTGGAATAGGCAACAGGTCATGTGAGTTAATTTAAATGAAAGAAGTAATGTGTGTTGCCAAAATTACAACAAAAAGTTGTAGTGGACAATATGGTACAAGCCTACCAGATAGTAGTTTAATTGTATTCAGTGATGATCATGTATTTTTAATTATACCTGTTTCTAAAACAATTCTGCTTTACGAAGAGCAGAATATTGCACCAGGAATAAAACTGCAGGGAAAAATATATGAGATGATGTTCGAGTGTTCTTATTGTAGTGAAAATACGCATACGTTCATAGTTTTGATGTTACATGAAATGTGTCCTAAATATCGTATAACAATTTGGGCCTAATCGGAATGAACAAAAAGTCAGTTGTGGCATTATGTGTATGCTAAAGGTACAAAACCTCACAGAATATAATTTAACAGGATTATATCTCTATTTTTTGTCACGCAAATTAAATTATATAATTAGAGGCAAAATTATTTCGAGTATTAATTCTAGGTATGGTTGAATGTCAGTAATTTGTACTTCACTACATCTTCTGTGATTAGACGACACCTGTTTCAACACATATTTGACGACTGCAAGCCAGTGATAAATAAGGAAACCAGTCGTGGTGGGAACACATGTTACGGTTAGAAGCCAATGGATATTTGACTCTGGCCAGTGTGTGTATAGGTGTGAGAAGTCTAGGCTGTTGTCGGATTAATACGCGAAATAGTCGTTCCTCTAATGATATCGCGAAAAAGTATTGCGCCAACATACCTTTGAAAACTCTGTAGTTTCTTGCAACACATATTATTCGGTGATATACTTCTGACACAACGTAGCTGTCTGAGGACCAATAAAAGGCATCAAATTTATTGGCTCAGTCACAGAGCAACAGCCCCAAGTCCCAGCTAAAGCCAGTAATCTTCTGGTAAGATGAATGTGTGTTGAAATCCAGCAAACATTCAAATTTTCCTGCAATAAACCACCATTTATATCCATAGTATAAATGAATCAGCAGGAATTTTGCACGCTAGTTCAGCGCTTGGTTCGTTGTGGCGATGCAGGATTTGATGCGCGTTTCAATGTCACCCTTATAGCTCCGTCACTTCTGAGCCTCTTGCCTGCAGGTATGCAGCGCCCTGAAACTTAACTTACTTAAATAACTTCAAAATGTTTCAACATTGTTATATGACAGATATTCGACAGAAGTTATATACACATCGTCTGATGGCTGGTGCAGACGCAGTCTTAAGTTACATTATGCGATCAATAAACAGGTTTCATTAAACGTTAAAACGTAATTGTTTCAAATATTCGTTAATATCCTTCAGCAACAGTAGTTCATTTTAAAGATAGGTTGGTTGAATTATAGTTTTTATCAGCATAATTTTCTTTCTCGTAAATTGTGCATGTAATTTATTGTCTTTAATATGGACCTAAAAATTGTACCAACTTTTCGCTCTTGTACTTTGGTCTTGTGTATCGATATGTTTTTTCTGTTTTGTTGGAATCATGCATATATTTGATTTGTGATAAATTATTTTCTCAGAATTAGAATGTGTCGGTCGTTTTCTGCTACAGCTAATCTTAAATATATTCTGCTAGATGATTACGAAACGTGGGGTTACTAAATTATAACCGGGTAATTTAGTCGATTTACAGATAATAAATAAAATTTACCCTGCTTCTAGCTTTTACTTACATGAATGATTTGAAATGCAAAATAATAAATATGTAATAAGTAACCTGCACATTACTGTCGTGGGTTTTGTGTCGTGAGGCTACTTGACAACCCACGCAGTAAATTATGCCCGCGAAGAGTTTTGGAACGTGCCGCGGTGAAATAATTTGTACCAGTTAAGAATCCAGATCTGCGTCATTAGCGAGAGTTCGGCCGCGTTCCCGATAACGGCCGCTGCTCTGTAAAAGGAAGTGGAATGCCAGGTGTCTGGTTCAAGTCCTGCGAGTATCATCGCGTCGAGAGGAGGGGAAGAAATTCCTACCGTTACACGGACGAGCAAAAATTCCTTTCCCGGCAGAGTGTTGTCTGAAGTGTATCTCAATTTGTTTCGCCGCGTACAAAGTCTGCGATCGGACGTATGAGATTTATTTATTTATTTTTTTTTTTTTCAATTTTTGTTAACATATTTCTCATAACATCCACTGTTACCAAACAGTAAGCGTCGTCCAACTTAATGCTTAATGAAACCTTAGAACAGAAAAATAAATTATTAAAAATATCTGAGAATAGATTTTCTTTAAAATAAAATATGTCGTTTGGCGCAAACTCTCAAATGTAAAAATAAAAACAAAATTTTCTGCTTACGTCATACTCTATTAAAACAAGGAACTGTGAAAATGTTCTATTCAAAAACTATTTTCAAGGAAAGAGATTTTAAAGCCGAAATTCGCAGGGAAGTTCCCAGTATAACTCTATAATTTAAAAATTACTGAAATGGAAATACAAATAGGCTAATTAACCTTTTTAATAGACAAAAATTTAGTGTGAGTTTTGTATATTTGTGTTGGTGTGGCACTTGACACTGTTCGTCAGTGTGAATTATTTTTACTTCGCTATGTCAGTTTGTTTACCTTTCTAGTATGAATTAGTTTTATGCATATTTGGACTTTGAAATGCCACAATGCAAAATTAACATGTAGTAAAAACAACCTGTGCCAAGGTTACTCGGGCACATGGCGTCGACATAAAGTACAGCATCCAGAAATTGAGCATTGTACAATCTGACGTGTGCCTTGCCCTAAGAAGGTGTTTTCTTTTCGAAAGCATCGTTTAATGGTTCCGTTGAAAGAGGTCACATTTTGTAAACACTGCAACTAAATATTAGAATCAAACAAGCAAACCCTTTCATATCTTAAATTACTTAGTAATAATTTTAATATTATTAAGTACAATACGTTAAATTTGTTGTAATTATCTAGATAAGAATATGTTTTAAGTTTGTATATTAAACATTTATTTGTTAACAATTGAAATTATTTTATCGATTGTTGCAATGTTTACTGATGTAACTAAACCAGTCATCCCAAACGATTAAGCAAGTATTTTGAAATGTAAGCATTTCACAAATTTTGTTATAATAAGAATAAGTAACACAAGAAATGTGTAGACGCTATACCTAAATTACTTGTTCCAATTCGTTTAATAAGTATGTATAAAATATTTAATTCTCTCTCTGAAAATACGAAGGAAAATACTTCAGCCATAAATTTTTTTTATTTTTTTGTTGCTTGACTTTGCAGTAAATACAGATTGCATTCCTATATTGTGATTTATACTAATTGACAAAAATAAGAATTGTCCTTGGAAACCCTTCATTTATTAAATATGCTATAAACTGTTCTAATCGATTTCAATACCAAGTAGGGCTCGCGGTGGCCGAGTGGTCAGACCATTGGCCTCCCACCACGGCGATCCGGGTTCGTTTCCCGGCGGGGTCGGACCCCAGACTTTCGCATGTGGGAATCGTGCCGGACGATGCCATTGGTCGGCGGGTTTTCCAGTTTTCTCCGCCCGTATCATTCCGGCACCGCTCCATATTCTCGCATCATTTCACCCTTGCCAGCGGTAAGACCTCGATGTTAAGCGCTGACCAATATCTCTCTCACTCACTTAAATACAAAGTTAGTGTCTTCCTGATCGGTCAACATCTTTTGTTGTAGTACTGAGACTTTAATGTGTTGTCAGAAATGTTAATAAGTCATATAATGATATCCTTTGTAACCGAGCGTGGTGGAGCAGTGGTAAAACATTAGCCCCGCATTCAGGAAAACCCGGGTTCAATCCACGGCTACGGCCATCCTGATTTTAAGTTATTCAAGATTTCTCTAAATCACTCCAGGTGAATGCTGACATAGTTCCTGGCAGACGCCTACTATCTTTCACTCCTCTTACTCTACCAAGGCATCGTGCTGCTCTCACGCACGTGAAACGTCCAAATAAATAAATAAATAAATAGTGGTGCTTAAGAAAGGTATCTTAAGAAACATAAATTGATAAATTAAATTTGCTACTTTTCAATGTAATTCATTCCCGATTAATATATTCATGTGTTTTTTACTTTGCTTTGGCATTCGTCGTACATCTGTTGCAATATGAATAGTTATTGATCACATGAAAAAACAGGAATTCAGTACATATATTTTTCACATGTTACTACAGCGTGTGGTAATTAATATAGTTCCAACATTTTGTAGAGAATTCCTGTGTTTAAAACCGGTTTGAAAATGCGATTGAGTTCCCACTTTCTGTATCATGAAATTCGTAGTTATCTCTGTACAAGTTGTCTTCGATTTCATTTTCTAAGAGTTTGAATCTTATTATTTTATACTGCAAGTTAAAAAAAATTCACATAAACAGTCAACGGAGCATCATGCCACAATAATAAGTAATTGTGTACATAAATGACGTTTTGCGTTATTAAAATGCAGTCGAAATAATCGTTTTAAAGAACTGGGATAGTGTGTATCTAAAGGAAATTACAAAAAAAAAAAAAACATTTAGGCCAATATTATACGTTACTACGGAAACTCTCAGCATTTCGTGTGAAAGTAAATTTTCGTTTTTATAGTAGGCACAGAATATAAGTACGGATGGTGATTTATCGCAGGAAGAGTTCACTGTTTGTTAGGCTTTATGTAATTAAATAATTTTCGACTTTTTACTGTCTTTACTGGTTAGTCCTTATTTTAAATGTCTTAGCCGTCTCACATACCGTCCAATCACATCGCGGAAGACTATCCTGATTTGGAGAATCTGCTGGCAGAAATGATTTTCGCGATTTTCCACCATCTCCAAAAAATATGTAAACGTTTCAAAGTAGAGTGTAATCTGATTTTGTGGTCTAACATGTGGGTGGTAGGAAGCTTTCATTGTACAATTATATTCTAAAAAATAACAAGTTCTTTGTCGACTTCTCCCATTATTTCTTGTGTTTTACAGCCATTGACAGGCTGTACGTTTGTTCGTACATTTTCTCTCCTACTAGAGTGAAATGTATTCGATTGGGATACAAACGTCGAGTCTTTTTTATTGAGTAATGAATAGGTTTCCTAGACCCGCAGATACCGGTTTATCTAGGACGTGGGTGTTTTGTAATATACGAGCAATCTGCTTTTTTTTTTAGGTTTCCTATCTCGAGTTGTCACCTGCTTCGTTACAGTTGACCTTAAATTATGGTACTTATATTTTTTTAGCTCTGGAAATACGTTCTTTACTTACTCTGATTTGATAAGTATAACAACGGTCTATATTCCTTCCCAATAAATTCTAATTTTAGACTACATTTTTACTACGCGGCATTTGATAATTTATTTCGACCGTCGTTAGACCCAACTTTTACTCACGGGTTTATCTTCAAATCAGGGGCCAGACGTGCATTAAAGTCACTTTATGGATATTTTATTTAATCGCGTCTGCCACGTATGTTTATTACTGTCTTCATTAAACTGGTGGTTAAAACTTAATTTTTATTCATTTTTATAAGTATAGTAGGTATTGTATATCTGGAAGATTTCACATAATGTCCAATCATAATTTAAAAGTAAGTATTTCATAGAATTTTGTGTAAATCGGACAAGTACATTATAAATGCTGTATTATATACACCAACTTAATCTTAGGAAGCATTTTTAAAGGCCAAAATTCTGAAATAATTTCGTAGCTAGTTGGCTGCACGCAATGCGTACTTCATAAGACTGGGCATGCGTATGATACTAAAATAAGAGAGTGTTTCAAACATTACTGTTTATTTAGACATTTAAAGTACTACTTTGGTGTCAGATTTATTGTTACAGGGTCTAGAAACTGAGAATTAGGTTAAAATGATACATATAATGTTGCTGACCGTGCTATAATATTTAGAAGTTGCTCACTTAATAAGTAATAGGACGTAAAAACTATTGTTGTATTTAAACTGGTTTGCATAAACGTAAAATGTATCTTAATGATTTCAAGAACTTCTTACTCAAGTCTGTTACCTTTAAACGTTGCATTTTGTCGTGTATCATCAAAATTCTCGTAAACGAAATTTTTTGTGAAAAGGTGCGATAATTTAGTAAGCTGCGTATTGTTTGTTTCGTTTATTATGCCGTCTTTAAAATGGAATAGATACAAAGATGCGAACGATCTAAATTTATGGTTTTAAGAGGTACTGCAAGTATTTAAAGTAATTTTTTTTTAGAAATCGAATATTCCAATGATAAAATGTTTACATAACCACTTTTTCACAAGTAAAAGGCGCTCCGTATAGGTCTGTATTTCCTTTGGAAAGTATTAAAAAAAGACTCATTACGACTGACCTGCAAATTTCTTGTTATTATCTGACATTGGATCGGATTCAAAAGTTACTGTGTGCTCATCTGACTTCTACACTGTAAAAAAAATTTGTAACATTTACAAAGATTTTCTTTGCACTTTTACAAATCCTTGTAAAATACAAAAAAAAATTCTATGAAAAATCGTTTGTTTGTAAAGTTACAAAGCTAAAGCTTTTGTATACTACAAAGCATTTCCATGTACTTATTCCGACAGTTCCTGCCCTGAATTTATTTTTTGTAAAAAACGACCGGGTATTTCTTTGTAGTTTCATATACTTCTATAAATCTACAAAAATGTCCCTTGTTAAATGATTTGTTTATAAAGTTACAAAGGTTTTCTTTGAAAAATCAGAGGAAAAATTTGTAGTCTATTAAAATCACGGAACTTACATAGTAACACAAAATCACATATTCTGTAGTGCAATTTTCTGTAATAAAGTGAATTTTCATTCTTTAAAATTAATAAATAATAAGATTATCACTGAATTTACTGGGTTTTTAGTATAAAGAAAATAACTATAAACAGATAGCACCGCAGCGAAGGTGGTATAGGGGAAAGACGCGCGGGGGCGTGGGTTCGTGTCTGAGCTCTTCCATGAAACGTTTTTTTTATTTCAACACAATTTTATGCAATATTCATGTAATAATTATTGCGAATATAAGTTAGGTGTCATTAGTAAAATAAAACCAGTACTTAAAATTTAATTTTTCCATGTTGCAAGTACAACTGCCAGGCTATCCCTTGTCGTTTTACAAGGAATTTCTCTGGAAACTGGGCTTCAAAAGTAGAATTTTTTGCTGTCTTCTGTTGACCGGTAGTTTGTGTAGGGCACTATGAAGGATTATTCAACAAACGATTTAAGGTCAACTGTAAAATATTCACTATCCTGTGATGCGAACACACGAATATTCGAAGGCCAGGAGCCAACAACGTTACAGTATGTTTCCGGGTGTGTATAGACCAGTGGATTCTAGGCTATCACCAAATAATAACCCGAATTTCATATGTTTCTACGCAATGCATTCCAAGCAAGAAGACATTGCCAGAAATAACATTAGTCAGCTGAATGTGTAGTGGCAAAAAAAAAAAAAAAAAAAAAAAAAAAAAAAAAAAAAAAAAAAAAAAAAAAAAAAAAAAAAAAAAAAAAAAAAAAAAAAAAAAAAAAAAAAAAAAAACACATGAAGATAATTCCAAACACACTGGTCTCAGTGAAAGTTACGGGCTCATTTCAATGGCTTACGTGACTTCTAATGTAATTTCCTTAGAATGTATGGAATAATACGAAAATACTGTAATAAGCTAAAATTCGTTAAGAAAATTAAAAGCTCTGACAAATGTTAAAAATTCATAACGTAAAAAATTTACAGTTCATTGGTTGCAAGTAATATGCTCATATTTTTAGAATCCAACGGAATTGTATGGCGAAAGTGTAAAACAGGCTTGTACAATGTTTGTAACATTATTAAATCGCGAGTTTTTTAATCAAAATATTGCAATATTACAATTATCTTATAGCTTATCACTGTTAGGAATCTTCTTTCTGCATTCGCTGGCCAGTCACTAGATGGCCGAATTACACACATAACTATCAATGGATAGAGCCACGATTTTATGGCGAAAAGATTTTTGCAACATTTGGTTTCGATGCGTCATGTGCACACCTGCAGCTCTGCTACATCGTCTGTGATTGGATGATTTTACTCTCACTGGCCTTGGCAAATTATAGAAGTACAGACTCACAATTATCTTATTCTGATTGGTGCAGTCAAATGAGAAACGTGTCTGAACAGAGACACGCTGCCAATGACATTGAAGCAAAACTGCCGATGTGGACGTGAGTCACTGAAACAAAGCGGGGCAGAAATCTTTTCGCGACAAAATCGTGGCCCTATCAATGGAACAAAATAACATCCTTAGAGATGATGGTATATCGCGAAAATTTTTTGCACCAACATAGCCTTGAAACCACTGAGACACCGTAGCTGTCTGCAGACCAATAACAGGCATAAAATATTACAACAGCGGGATTCTTATTGGCTTAGTCTAATTGGGGCAACAGCTCCACGTACAAGCGAAAGCCAGTTATCTTTTCATAAGCTGAGCGTATGTTGAAGTCTAGCAAATAGTCAAGTTTTCCCGCGATAAACCGTCATCTCTAAACATCCTGAATATTTGCCACGCGTGTTTTTATCGTACGTAATGTATTCAGTTCACTGCTCGGTACTCCTGAATAATTGCAAGAAGAGTTAGGTACATTAAATGTGACATGTGTCATCAAAATATATTGCTTGTTGGTTAGGTTACATGTTCTCTAGATTTTAAAAAATTGTGAATTATGTTACAAGACATCGACACCCATTTTATGATGCAAATGTTGTACATGTATAGTGAAAATTTTTTTGTTGCACTAACGAACATAAGTAGTTTTATTTAAAAAGCTGTCGTTTTATCAGTATACAGTAATATTATGTAGTATTATTTATTATTCTTTATTTTAATAACTTGAAACGTCTCCTAACGCGTTAGATAACTTGATTAATAGGACTGATGAGCTGGTTGCATATCAACGTTCTACCAGGCGTTCCTGTAAATTACGGTTGAAACAGGTTTTCACAAAAGGGAAAAGCAAATATTTTTCACTTTTTATGGAATACGTTTATATGTATGTTATTTTAAAAGAGTGCGTGTGTGTGTTAATATATAAATTTAATAAGTGAATATTTTTTCATTTGTTTTATCGATAAAGGTAAATAAGTTGTACGTCAGACATTGTTATTGAAGGATAAGATATAACCAAAACATCATGCATTTTTTAACCATTTTAAATCAGAATCAAGGAAATCAATATCGTAAAAATTTCAGAGAAGTAAACTATTTCAAGTGATAAGTGCTTATATATTAGGGACAGTCAATGTAAGTACGCAAATTTGCACTTACGCATGTGGTTATAGGTAGTTCGCGATAACATGATGACTTTTGAATACCATTTGGTCAAAAATAATAATTATAAAATAATTCTAAGACCTCACGCGCTAACAGTATAGTACGGTACAATCTATACAGTTTGAATGTTTCTGAGGTTGCTTTGTTGTATTCAAATGTGATAGGACCATATAAACTATTTTATCAGGAAAAAGTAAACAGAGTTTCAAAGTGCTCATTTTATCCTGAACCACCTATATCTCAGTTTCCCACTGCAAGTTTGGTCATTCCTCGAGATATATGATATGTTAAGGGTATCTCATATACTACGCGCCAATAAATGGACAACTAAATAAACGTTTCAATAAGTTCCGTATGTTTATGAAAGACATGTAAATAAACTTTGCGAGTACAACCGGTGGTTTTCTTCTTGCATCTCAGTTTATCATGTTCATTTCTTTAAGGCATATAAAGCACAAACGGGCGTTTTTTGATATATTATTTTTAACAGATACTCCCCGCTATCGTGGCATGCAGAATAACTTCTGGCGCCTCTGAACCTTGGACATGTAAAACATCTCCAGCAAAACGGCACTTAAGGTTCTTATCTAGGTAGGCTGCGTTGGTGCATGTGAGGCACAAAACCGATGGAGTGTTAAGAGTGACGTCGGTCGGCGTATGTATTGCATTATCACATCCACACGCCAACCCAGCAACTAGCGCAGAGCTTTACTGTTATTAATTTTCCTACAGGACTTTAAGCGGTGATCATATTATTTTATTTGCGATACTTATGGTTCAAATTCCAGTGCCTATTTCTATTATTGTGTTTTTAGAATCCGGTTGGAATTTTCCTAGATACGGATGTTTAAAAAAAGCTGTTTTTAGCCATTTTGAGAGTCTTGAAAATAGTGTTACCAATAAGCGATGCTAATTTTTAAACTGATAGAAACGTGGTTAGAAATATGTTTTCTTTTCGTAGATGTAGAAACTCAATGCGCGTTGAGTTGTTTCTTCCAAATATGATTACTTATCGTAACTCGCTGCAATGCGTTTCAAGCGCAGGTAGTTAGGAACCTAAAGAGCTTGTTCGTTAGTCTTGCAGTGATTTCGAAAATATTTTTTATTGCTACCCAATACTCATATCAAAATTTTGCTCCACATTTTTTACACTATTATGTCATTATTTGTAGCTGAATATTTTCAGCAACGTACTGAACGTTTTTTTTTTTTTTTTTTTTTTCGTCACCCAAAGTACCACGGCGTTTAACGTGAAAAATAAGCCAAAATAAAGCAAAATATTTTTTGCTGACGAATGGTACATTATTTTTAAAAACGCATCCACAGAATTGTGCATCGTGT
Source organism: Medauroidea extradentata (assembly GCA_003012365.1). NCBI lineage: Eukaryota > Metazoa > Arthropoda > Insecta > Phasmatodea > Phasmatidae > Medauroidea > Medauroidea extradentata. The sequence goes on from PNEQ01053147.1 coordinate 107,861, forward strand.
GACTGCACATTGTCTTAAACTTTTTCAAAGCTTTTGGTTTAGTAATATTTGACTTATTGGCACCAGTCTGAAAAAAAACTACCGAACAACTAACAGCTAATCTATGTAGCTCACTATGTAGACTCATTAAACTCAAATTGGAGAATAATCAATAAACCTTGGTACTGCTGCCAGGGCAAATTCAGTTTCCTGTTCACATAACTGTTATATTCAACTGTACATAAATTTAACTCAACGTATATTACAGGTGTTATGTAAATGCATGTTGAAATTTAACTGAACATACTCACAGCAGGAAAATGTGGTATGCGAAGTCAGCGAAAGAAAATAGGGCGTAACTATGATGTGTCTGTTGTTGACTTAGAACCTATAAGGAAGCTATATCGTTCCTGAAGGCCACTGAAACATAAATAGAGCTCCGATGTGCACGTAAGGCATTCAGACAAAATGGTACAAAAATATTTATGCGATAAATTCGTGACTCTATGCATTACATTGCAGAGTAGAAAGGAATCAACTTTTTCCACGAAAAAATCACAACCCCTATTAAAAAGTAAACAGAAAGTTCTGTGCATGTCATATAATATTTTCTTCTTATGTATTAGTGAAATTTCGCGTTTTATGTTTGTGTAAACGAAAATTCATTTTACGTTTTACGTATCGGGATTTCCCAAACATGTTCAGGAAATTTTTCGATTGTGTAGATGAATTTTTTTGCACCAGTATTGTAATTTTAAATTATATGTACAGTAAGGAAAAATTAATTTCCCGTATTAAGTGTTAGGGAATATTACCTTACATTTATCAGGTAAATGTACAACGTTTTACACTGGAAAAGTTGACTAACACAAGAAGTTATATTCAGAAACGAGGTTACCATTGGCAGGGCGAAATTTCAGCTTGAGACGTAATTAGAACAGTAACATGAGTAGAATTTTCAAACGTCTAGGAAGTCACGGAAACTGATTTTTATACATAACCTTGTAATCGGGTAAATCTGGCTACCCGACTGTGCGAATCAATCTTACCCCAGCAGGTTACTCACTACGTATAACAGCCTTTAGAGGACTTAACAGGGCAAACCACTGCCGATGCTAGGGAATGAGTTGACCAGCTGTTACCTTGACATTTTGGAGTGGACGAAAATAGAGAAAATTAATAACTAGCAAATTGATTCATTATGTCTCTTTCGGGATTATAAACTGGTCTCTTTTCGGATACGTCTACCGAGCGACCACTTGCTCAACGAGTTTAACGAATTAGCTTACGTCCAACACCATTTACAGATTAACTACTAAGGTACTTTAGAAGCTGGCCATGAGGAACCTTCGAGAGACAAACGTTTAACACGTAGAAAACGCGAGGCGAACGAAAGGTCTTTAAAACGAAATCAAATATGTGATATTTCAGGGGCGAAAATCTAAAAATCCGTTTGATGTATTGGAACAGAAAAATTCAGATACAAAGCGATGATATATACGTGTTACAACAGTAAGAATGAGTTTTTGATATGTGTATTAATTTGTGTTAAAAATGTTTGCGAAACCACTGCAAAACTGAAGATCAAGGTCTTAGGTAACACAATTTTTGTTGTAACAACTGGTCTTAAACACAACATTTCTTGCGTCAAATCTATTTTGCAAAATTTTTCTTTGCCGCAACAATATTTTTGTAGTGGCAAAGTAAGTAGTATGGAGTAAAGTACATAGAAAAACCAATATTTCTGTAGTGGCAGAGTAAGTGTTATAAGTGATATATATAGAAAAACGTTTTTTTTGCAACAAAACATAAACAATTATTTTGACTGTTACGCTTGCCTTCAATAAATCTTGTTTGTAAATAAAGAAAATTAAAAAAATATTTGCTGCTTACCAAAATTTTCTTCAAAAAGGCACTAGAATTGCTTAATTTTATTTCTAACAAATTCAATTTTTTATCAACATATATCTTGTCTTAAAATGTTCCACCTTAGAAATTACGCTGGGGGAACATGGTCAAATAACGCCTTCTCTCCCACCACGGTGATACAGACGAGACGTAATGCCCAATATACAAATTCACAGATGTTAGAACAATTGTACTATAGAAACACACACTTTAGAACCGCTTATGACAGAACCACATACGCAACCAATACCACACAACAGAGTTTCACATGATAGAAATAATGAAAAACAGAATTTAAAATGTTATAACAATTGTACGACAGAAACACACAATGAAAGAGTCACATATTGCAGAAGTTTGTACGTAAGAAATGTCGTACAATATAATTTTACATCTTAGAAGCTAATCATTGATGTTAGAACAAACGTACGACAGAAACATAAGACTTAGACCCACATATTACAACAGAATTTCACAGTATAGAACGACTATACAATATAATCTTATAGTACAGTCATATACTTGAAACGCACATTTATGAAATCACGTAACTTAGGAACACATAAGAAAGAACTGCCTGGTTACTCGAGTTGAGTGATTAGACGAATCGTTCCGCGCCTCTAGTACGATGCTGGTAGTAGAGTGTACCCTGTCTCTACCAGTCTAATAGTTACACAGACAACCCGGACTTGTGTATAGTTATAGATACCTAGCGACTCCATATTTCGAAACAAGAATTGTGCACCATCTTGTTCCATTGCCTTACGTTTCATGTTCAGTGATTGGCTATTTTATCTCTCAAACATATAATTTATCTGCCCGCATATCACAGACCTAAGGTGCCGCAGCTATTCTTGTTGTGACATGCGCAGTCAAACGATAAAACACACTGCCTATGACCACGAAACACATCTAAAACAAGTTGATGCATATTTCCTTGAGAGAAAATGATGCGTCCCTAGTCATAGTAAGGACCAATTCGCCACCGAAAATAAACTAACAAATAACACAGCGACTTCATAAACATTATCTGTAAAGACGTAACGTAATAATACACACACTAACATGGTATCGCACAGTTTGCGCGGGTAGCACGAAAATAAAAGGAAGCTACGAGAGAATCACCCCACTTGCCGATGGGCGGGGCTTAGAGTACGGCATCGGCTTCTAAAGGCAAAAATCAAATCTGAAACAGAAACTACCGTAAGTTGGTGGTTACTTTGCCATATTATGGGGTAACGTTACACCACAATTTTTCATTTAAAAAAAACTGTAAGCATCCTCTTAAAGGGATTAAAATTTCACCTTACATAGCAGTCATGAACGACCTTAGTTTACTGTAAGTAGTGTTTTATAATTTGCATTTAAAAATAAATTAATGTGGTGGTGCAAAGATACTCAGGGGGGTGATAAGTAACCTCACTTTACGGTAATTGGTTTCCAAAAAAAAAAAGCTAGTGATAAAGTATAATGTCCGAATGTACCAATGTGAAAAGAGTTTGCCGCTTGAGACGTCACAATGAATCTTGTACGTTGTTTTTTTTTTTTTGTGCGAATCGTATTACCTGTCACATTTAAGGTTCCTATCTACCTGTGCTTGAAACGCATTGCAGCTAGTTACAAGTAATCATATTTGGAAGAAACATCTCAACGCGCATTACGTTCGGATATCTATGAAAGAAAACACATTTCAAACAATGTTTTTATCAGTTTAAATGTTAAGATAGCTTATTGTAAACACGATTTTCAAAAACCTCAAAATGGCTATAAACAGCATTTTTAATCTGTTATATCTAGGAAAATTCCAACCGGATTCGGAAAACACAATAATAGAAATAGGCGCTGGAATTTGAACCATAAGTATCGCAAATAAAATAATATGATCACCGAAGTCCCTTGGGAAAATTAACAACAGTGAAGCTCTGCGCGCCAGTTGCTGGGTCTGCGCGTAGAGGCGATAATGCACTATACGAACATTAAGGTTCCTGACATCCGCGCGTTAGAGGCTCAGAAGCGTCGGGTCTATAAGGACGACCTTCAAGCGCTCATAAAACACCGCGTCGCCACTACGAGTCAAGAGCTGAATAGTCTGTAATATTCCCACCAATCACTTTTTGCTACAGGACTCTTAAGGTATGACCTAGAGCCCGCGATTTTTCGCGAAAATAATTCTGCAACAGTTAGTTTCAATGTCTTATGGGCACGTATGAAGTTCAGATTCATGGTTACTGGCAGAATGTATTATTATTATTATTACACATACGTGGCTCATTTGACTGTGTCAACAGAACAAGGTTACTGCGACACCACACGTCTATGATTTGCGAGTAGAACCCTAGACACTGAGAGTTAAAAACAGCCAATCACTTACCATGAAGAAGGGCTGCATATGTCCACATAAAGCAATGAAACGAACTTTTGCAGAATTCTTTTCACCAAAAATCGTGGGCTCAAGTATGAACATATAATTTTATTGCTGGAAAGTCTGTGACAAAGTTCAGTGCACGTCTCAATTTGTGTTTCATATACGTCCTGTTAACGTTTTTTAAGTACGGCAGCCTGAAAATGCCGTTTTTAGCCCCCCCCCCCCGAGGGGGCGCAGGAAACAGTGTTTTTAATGAGCATGGTGTCAAAACATTGATATCCCGACCTTGTCCCAAGTGCGTTTTTCTTTCGTACGTTGGTATCATGGGTACATGTGGAATGGTTTCGTAAAAATACCTGTTTACGCTGCTACAAATTTTCATCGCGTGACAGGCGGTGCCCTTAAGGGTGTTCACGCGGCAAATATTCATAATTTTATATTTTTACGGCATTGTGATCGTTATATAGACATTACTTGTGACTACATTTTCCGCTTGTCAAAATTCTTTAGCTCTCACAAGTTTTCTCAATGAGGCAAGACAAAGTCAGAATTTGCCAAGTACGGGAACTTAGGAATAACGGAAAACAAGTGGGTTACTCAAATGCAATATCTTGCACTTAAATAAAATATTTTAGGGTATACGCAAAAATATTTAAAATCACTCAATTAAATTCCCTTGTACTTAAAAAAAATCTGAAAATGATGACAGTTTACTTCATTTACGACAATTTTTAAAAAGAAAAAAGGACTTGATTGCGTGTTTCTAAATATTTTAGCATATTGCCCATAATATCTCATTTCAGTGTAAATTATTTAATTCCAGTAAGTCACTTTGTTTTTCTTATTCATACGTTCCCGTGACTTGCAAATTCTGACTTTGACATGCGGCTATGGGAAAACCATGACAGCTAAAATATTTTACATGTAGAAAATGTAGTCACAAGTAATGTCTATAGAACGAACACTATGACATGCAAATATAAAATTATGACTTTTTTGCTACATGAACTCCCTTAAGGTTGTTCAAGTGGGGAAAAAACGTAATTTTATATTTGTATGAAATAGTATTAGTTTTGTACACATTACTAGAGAGTACACATACTTCTAACGGGAAAAAATTAGCTCATCTACTTTTCCCGAAATGGCACTTCAAAGTCAAAATTTGCATATTTTTACTTCATACAAAACTTGAAAACCAGTTAACGTAATGAAATGGAAAAAATCACATCAAGATTACGTGTTACTGTCTATGGCTTGTAGCATATAAAACCCGTTACAAAAAATGTTTATGTTAAATAAAAAATTTCAAAATTTAAAATTTTTTTAGTACATTTAGAAATGTATTTTAAACACAAAAATATTTTATAATGGGTTTGTATATGCTTCAAGCCGTAGATGGTGACGTGTAGTTTTGATGAGATGTTTTCCATTTAATTATATTTACTGGTTTACAAGTTTTGTATGAAGAAAAAAAATGCAAATTTTGACTTTGAAGTGATATTACGAGAAAACTGGCCGAGCTAATTTTTTTTTCGTTAGAGGTTAATGTACTCTTAAGTAATGTCTACAAAACTAACACTATTTCATACAAATACAAAATTATGAATTTTTCCCCACTTGAACGCCCTTAAGGAGCCTCCCTAGATGGGTTGCGTTTGTGTATGTGAGGCTGGCGTGCAGTGCTTTACTATTATCCTTTTCCTTATGGGACGTTAAGCGGTGACCACACTATTTTATTTGTATGCAGAATAGTTCAAAGTCAAGCGCTTGTTTCTGTAGTTGTGTTTTTCGAATCCGGTTGTTATTTTCCCAGAAACAACAGTCTCTAAAAGCCATCTTTGGCCATTTTGAGAGGCCCAAAAATTGTGTTTCTATTAATCGTGGCGAATTTTTAAAACTATAGCGACATAGTTTGAAGTGTGTGTTCTTTTCGTAGACATGAAATTATAATGTACGTTAAATAGTTTCGCCAAAAATAGAATAGACGTAACTCGTTGCAACGCAGGCTCCTTAAGAAACGTCCTCGACGGGAAGACTAGCGTCAAATAACGAGCCTCTTATTCTTAAAAGCGATTAGTCGAGACACGAGTATTTCGCGTATTGATTCTAGGTCAAGGCTGAACGTCAAGAACGCATACTTTATTGACACGACCGTGATTAGACGGAAGTTGTGTTAACACACATTTGACAACTGCAAACCAGCAATAAATAAGGAAACAATTCCTGTGTATAACACGTGTTACTCGCTTGTATGGTTACAACCATAGCCGTCATTAGTAGAAGGCCTCGGCCTTATATCTGGTAACCCTGCCAGGAAGAGTCATTTTAACACTTCTTTTGTCTCGCCAATGGCAATAGCTTCCCCCCGATTCGCCGGTATGTAGGACAGAATAACGAATCAGGTACAGCCGTTGCCTTTGGAGAGCTTAAAGAAGTATTGAAATGACCCTTGTGTGCAGGGTTGCCAAAACTAAGGCCGCGGCCTTCTACTAAAGATGGCTATGTTACATCCCAATAGATAGGGAAAGGTGTGTGTGAGAGATTTTGGTCAGCGCTCAACATCGAGGTCTTTAGCGCTGGTGAGGGGCGATATGAGGTGAGTACGGAGCAAGAACGGAATGGAAGGGCGGGGGAAACGGGAGATCCCGGAGAAAACTCGCCGCACAGCGGCATCGTCTGGCACGATTCCCACATGCGAAAATCCGGGATCGGCCCCGCCGGGAATCGAACCAGGATCGCCTTGGTGGGAGGCTAATGGTCTGACCATTCGGCAACCGCGGCCGTGATAGGGAAAGGAATGTTTCGCGAGTTCAACATCATGCGTATTACAGGATGTTCAGAAGGTTACGCAACCTTATGGGTAAATGTGACTCCTTTTTACAATTGGGGGCCGCGGGGACTGAATAGTCAGACCATTCGCCTCCCACCAAGGAGATCCGGGTTCGATTCCCGGCAGGGTCGGTCCCCGAATTTTCGCATGTGGGAATCATGCCGGACGATGCCGTTGGTCGGCCGGTTTTCTCGGGGATCTTCCGTTTCCCCCGCCTCTTCATTCCGGCGCTGCTCCATACTCACCTCATGTCACACCTCACTAGCGCTGAAGACCTCGATGTTAAGCGCTGAACAAAATCTCTCACTCACTCACTTTTACAATTGATTTTACAATTAATTTCAAATGGGTTGTGGCCCCCTCGGTTTACTGACTTATCCCCTCCAGACTTTTTCCTGTGGGGGTACCTAAAGGATGCTGCTTACATCAAACATCCTCACACCATTCATGACTTGCAGACCGAAATTGAACGATCTACCGCTGTAATTACGCAACAAATGCTACAGCATGTCTTTAGGAGAACGAGCACGCTTATTCAATTATGTGAATTGCATAATGGTGGCCACTTTGAACACCTATTGTAACCTACATTTTTCCCCGTAAGGTTGCGTCAGCTTTTGAACATCCTGCAGAATCCTTTGTCCCATTTATACACAAGCCCCGGCCATTTGTCCATTATCTGCTACTCAGTGGAACAGCAGACAATGAAGGAATGGATGGGCTCGAGTATGCATAGCACTGTGGATTCTAACACGTCGATTATTGAACTCGCGAATTATTCATTTTCCTACCAATAGATATTCTACTTTGGCCAGTGTGTGTATAGGACTGAGATGTCTAGGCTGTTGCCAGTAGAATGCGCGAAACACTCGTGCCTTTAGCGACAAGACAAGTGATAATTAGGGCCATGAACTTTTCGCGAAAAGTATTTTCCCCCAGTTCGTTTCAGTGTCTTACGTGCACATCTGCAGGTCTGCTTCATAATTACTGGTGGTTTGTCTCTCTGAAATGACGTCTCTCATTCCACTGTGCCAATCACATTAAGTTACTGCAACAACACACGCCAGTTATTTGTTGGTATAGGCCGTTCACGATAAAGTGAGCACTGCATAAAGCTATCTTCCAGCCGTTTTGCCGTTATCTTTACTATTTTTAATATGAAAACTCCCATGTAACTAAAAACGAGTATAAACGTTTCAAAACTCTCAAAATTCAAACATATATTGGCCCAATAAAACATATTTTAAATAATTACAAAGTATGCTAAGTGCTCAATTTATAGTGAACAGTCTATAGAATCCCAAGACGTGTGAGAATTAAAACAGCCATTCACTGACTACTAATCAGACATGCAGACGTGCACGTAAGTCACTGAAAAAAACTGGAGCAAAATACTTTTCGCGAAATTTTCACGGCCCTAGTTATAATCGAGTGAGAAAAGTCTTTATTTCTTGTACGTCTCCAAATTCTGGCTGCACTCTACGTGTTCCGATTACGCAGTATTCAAAACTGTGACACAGTTATGTTATTTTAGAGACCTACAACATTCGCGGCATTTTAAGGAGACAGCCTCCACTGACCTGTAGATACCATGATCTAACCTGCGATCTCATTGGTCGCGAGCATCTATGTCATGTCAGTTACGTGTGCGACCGCTATACTAGATGATAATCACTCTGTTAACTGTTGGTCATGTGTGAGCGAGCCATGTAATTGTCGGCCAATAAGATAGGGCTAACGAGCCTACAGCAGTTTAGAGTCTATTCTGCTGGCAAAAAAAAATGCGAATTTTACATGTCCCTAGTTAGTATAGTTAATTGAAGTACGTAAATTAATATTACAGTTCTCTCTCTTTGATAACATTTTGCCGAAATCGTTACTTTTTGTAGATATTCATTGGCCTAAAATTGAAGGAAAAATATTAAATCGTAAAAACATAACACCGGTACGTGTTTTATACATTCCCATTCAAAATAATGTTTAAAAACGTTCGTTAGTTTCTAAAAAATAAAATACCAATTACTTCACGATTTCCCCGAGTTAAAAGACTCATTATAAGTGACGGAGACAATCTCGGCCCTCCACGTTCAAAATAACAATATACAAATTGAAGATATTAAGTAACATTTTGTCTATATAATTTTGCAGGAAGATTTGACTTTATTTATGATTTTTAAACTCCGTTAATATCATGATGTTAAGAAATCAATTTATACGCCTTACTAAATAATAAGTTACTTGAGACTGCTATTTAGAGTAACTACGTAATTAGTGAAATTTTGGAAAGTTCCTATAGTTTCCCTGGACACGGAATCGAATCAGGATCATCGCAGTGCTTAAAAGCCGCCATCAAAATGCAATCTTGACTGTTGTTTTTATACTTATCTGAGAGCGCTTCATTTTTCGCATTTTACTACTGTACAACCTCGCAAGGCTAAACAAAAGTGTGCTGATAGTATAGCTGAAAACGAGACATTAAATACATATCATGATCTACCCAGAATAATATGACGAATAAAGTATCTGTGGCATCCCCTTCCCCCCTGACCTAGCCTCTGGGGAAGTAAATGAACACTTCGTAAAAATGTTTTAGCTTGCCACATTAAAGCCTTAATCCGGAATCACAATGGCGACAGAAGAGACACGTAAAACAAGAGACGTTCGCCAATCAGCACCGAGCTTTCTGTGTCACCAGCACGACAAAAATTTCGGACACGAAGCGAATTCCGAATGGAAATTACACCGATTTTATTCACGTAGGAATTAAATATTGCGCCCACATTTTGGTGAAACTGGTAAATTGATAGGAAATTACATTCAACTACTTTTAGAAAATTTATTTGGGTTATCATAAGCAAGTCTTTACCAGTTTAAGTAAACGTGTAATTGTGTGTTTGTTTCCATATTTCGTAATGCCAGTGGGTATTTAAAATCTATTACAAATAAAAGGAAACATTTTAATACCGCGAACATCAATGACTATCTTACTATACGTTGGCAATGAGTTATTTGCTGTACATATAATATATATATATATATATATATTATTGTCGCGCAGTAGCCAAACAAGTGTTCGCAATAACGAGAATTGTTAGTGTCGCAGTGTGACCTTCATGTCACCATTGTGATTCCGGAATAGTGCGGATACTGTAAATACTTCGAAGAATATCCAAATTTTTATACGTAAATAGGAAAATGAAAATATGTATTAAGTGCTCCAAGAAATAACAGATGGCCAAGCCACCCACGAATGCCAGACATATACTGCTATCGATAAGTTAATAGACAGAAACTTTGCGGCTATTTACAAAATCTCAAGCTATAAACTATACATTATACTGCCTTGAATAATGGATTACTACATTGGGGGACACACTTTTCCTTTTTCACCGTCGTGGAACGGAACTGGAACACATTAATTAACGGGCTTGTAGTTTCCCTAATCTAGAGAGAAAGTTCGGCGAACAAGGTTTACAACCCACCTCAGTCTGGCAGCGCTATGTGATTGTAATAGTCGATAAAGCCCTTATACAATCATGTATAAATCAAATCTCGTCTTTATAAAAACTCAGACTAAGGAAACAATATCAGCTGTCAGATGCCCAAAAACTGGGGAGCTGCGCATTGGCTTACCCGTCATTTTCACACTTAGGGGACGTAACAACTATACTGTGGACTAGGAAACCCTGCCTTCTAGCAGAAACAGCAGCGTTTCCAATATTAAAAAAATTATTTTGCAAAAATTAATTTTTTTAAATTTCTTTTTGGGTATATATCTGGCATAGAGGATTAGCACATCATGAACTATTGAATATATATAGTAAAAACACAAAAAACAATCATATTTTCCAAAACGATGACAATGTCTTTGTTGAATGTGTGAAGCGCAACCTTACCCCATCTGTTACTCAAGGAGAGCACAACCTACTGTGAACACACTTCATCGCTACGTGCAAAATTTGGTAGATACGGTATATAGAAACAAAATGGCGTGGTGGTACTTTAAATGTAGGCAACATTGACTGACAGGCAAACAACTGCGTGTGGCTGTAGACACGGATATTCAGTTTCGTCGGCCGCTATGATTTGTGGATATATTTCCTACCAGCACCGCCGTGTCTATTTGAATGACCACGTCTGTAGGTGTGGCAACCCTGTAAGTAAGAGTTTTGGTCCTAACCACGGCCGTAGAAGAACAGGTCTTGACACTCGCCTGGAAATTTGACCCCCTTGTTGTTTTGCTGTAGTTCACTAAGTTACCGAGAATATTGTGTTTTATTGGCGCTTCAGTTAGGGCGGTCGGACTAAACCCCGCCCTCTTCCTTTCCGCTAAGATAAACAATTTATCAAAACGTTTTTATTATCAATTTATGAAATACTTACTGCTGCTCACAAATTTAAGAAAAGGCTCCAGCAATCTTTATTTACTTTATAAATTTAACAGTGGGAAAAAGTGGACGGAGAATGAGTCCGACCGCCTGGATTACAGCAACAAAAAGTACGACATTCTCGGAAACTTGACGAACCACAGCCAAACAACAAGGGGGTCAAGCAAGATATGTTGTTAGATAGGCGAGTGTCCAGACCTGTTCTTCTACGACCGTGGTCCTAACGCTACGCTATTTCTAGAGTCACTGATTTTACGCGAAAATGATTTCGCACCAACTTGTTCCAATGCTTTACGTGCACGCATGGGCAGCGCTGCTTCGTGGTTACATTGTCAGAGTGTCTTTGTTGAGACAAGTACTCTCATTTGACTGAACCTATCAGGATAAGGTTATTGTGACACCGTACGTCTACGATTTCTTAAGAGCTAAAACATACAACCACTAGAGATGGTGAAATTTCGCGAATTCAATGACCTGCATGTCAGAATCAAATATTCTATGCGTAATCAAGCCCTGTCTATTCTTCCATCGTCTGCTATTCCACAGAGTATCGGCTAGTGGACAAATGGTCGTGACTTGAGTATGCGTATAGGATATTTGATTCTAACATGCAGGTAATTGAATTCGCGGAATTTCACCATCTCTAACAATCGCTAACCAAGGAACAGAGCTGCAGATGTGCACATAAGTAGAGGCGGGAAAAATCCACGCGTTCATTGACGTGTAGGCTAGCCTCCATGAATATCTATGAACTCAAGTAGAAATAATTTCAACTTTGCCTGCTTTAATTTCCTTTCTTGTTATTACACCACAACCCTCCAAAAATGTGTCGAATGATTCAAAGGCCAATTGACAAAGTGGTGCGAACTTACACTTGTTTGAATTCTTGCCTGCACCTAAAACAAAAAGCAAATATTTCGTAAGTCATTGGATGCAAATGGTGAAAAACTCATTTCGCCATAAAAATCGTGGCTCAAAAGGAGATGATCCTAAGGCAATGACTTTACCTGATTCGTCAATTTATCCTACACACACGTAAATCACGGGAAGGCAAATTGCCGTGTTAGAGCGCACAGCTCTTGGAAGGTGGCCATTGTTTGTTGGGCCCTCACGTCGAACTGCGCGGTCTTCTACTAGTGATGACCAGACTTGGGAAATTTAACCAAAAATCTAACTGATTTAAGTTGAAGTTAACGCCATAAAGAATTAACTGATTTAAGTTAACCGTTAACTTTTAAAATATTAACCGATAAAAGTTCAAGTTAAAATAAAATTAACTGATTAAAGTTAAAAGTTTGTGTGTCCCAAAATATTTGAATGAAGAAAAATAAAACGTTACACATGCATGACCACATTACCAAGACATAAATCACTATCTTCGTATATGTTCCTTCGTTTCCGAGAAAAAATAATTGTTCACTATGTTATCAATCCGCTGGTCGAGACAAACGTGACTGTGGCGCCACCTACTGTAGCACGTTAGTTTGACTCAGCTTTCATAGTGTGTAGTGTTCGGTGTATAAACAGAAAATTCAATTTTCATGTTAATATTGTATGTCGGTACTGGTATCTCTGAAGCCATCCAGTTATTTTCTTGTGCAGCCATCGGTTTGCAGAAACTAACTCGTTGCTTTTAATCGCTGGTGAATAATTTTGACGATTAAAAGTTTTTAATGTGCTAGTTTTGAAAGTAACGATTAAGGGCGCGATTCACCTCAGTTTTCAATTTCTTTTTTATTTTTATATTTGTACCAGATAAATTTTTCCTTATTTGAGACATAAATTGTGACTAAATCTTCCTCTTAGGAAATTTTGTATCTCTCATAGTTTTTGTGTAATGAGTCGTAAACGCCAAAATTTGCACTTTACGGTTATATGCACGCCACTAAAACCAACTGACATACCAAACCGAAAAAATTCACTGTGTATAACAATGTTGTAGGCTGTGATTTCACACAAATAAAATCAATAAATACGTATATAGTTTTGTATTTTTAAAAAGTGATTAAATTTTTATATTTAAATTTAGATTTTTTTATTAAACACAAAAATATTTTATTTTTTTATTTTATGTGTGTCAATTCACAGCCTACAACATTGTTATTCACTGTTAATTTTTTCGGTTTAGTATGTCAGTCTTCATGGAAATATAAAACACAAAAATAAAAATAAAACTATATATACATCGATGGTTAATTAACTTAACTGATGATGAGTTGTCTTTAATGTTCAAGTAGTAATTTATTGTAACTAATGATTTTTACATTTTTTATATTTTAAATTACTAAATACTATCTGTATCCACCAATAATAATTTAATTTCTTTAAAAAATTTGTTATTCATGCAACATTCCAATTTTTTTTTTCAAATTAATTTAATACTATGACAATTTTTCTTACATAAATTACCGCAGCTATGTGAGTGTGATGTCTTGCATTCTATACAACGTATTTATGTAAGTGCTGTAATCGGTATATGGAAAATAATAATAGGTAAAAAAGTGACGTTTAGGGCATGTGACGTTTAGGCCAAGTGAAGTTTAGGCCAGGTGACATTTAGGCCAGGTGGCATTTAGGCCAAGTGACGTTTAGGCTTAGTGACTGCAAATAAAATTTTAGGCCAAGTGATTTTTAGGCCAAATGCATTTTAGGGCAAATGACGAGTTTCGTAATCGAGGGCAGGGCATCCAATCACATCCCGAGAGCAGACATTTGAACTGAATGTTTTTGTGAGAATCTGGTTGCCGAGTTAGTAGGAAACCAACTTACCTTCCTAAGTACGAGTCCTGTGGATGACCGCCTTCCAAAGCCGCCGAGCGGTGTCCAGAGTTTCAACCGTTACCAGATTATTCCAAAACTTCTTATCGCGCGTGAGTGATGTAAGTTTAGGAATATCAAAGAACTTTACAAGGGTGCACGTCCATTTCAGGTTCACCACTACTCTGTAAGGAATATTTTCTAGCGACATAATGTGACGGAAATGAGTGTTTTTTCTGTACTTTTTAGGTATGAAAATCTTGGCACAGAAGTATTGGCGTGTGTAATACACCTTTATATGCAATGTTACGTCATAAAATGAAAGGGTCATCACTAAATTTCTCTTAGAGGCGAGTTGTCGGCGAGATGAATACACTGCCAATTCAGAGACTTGCATCTAGAGTCTAGGGGTTGGTACATGAGAATTTTGCGAATTCAATAACCTGCATGTTAGAATGAACTATCATATGCATACTCAAGCCCTGGCCATTTGTCAGCTAGCTGCTACTCGGTGGAACAGCAGACAATAAAATAATGGACGGGGCTTGAGTATGCATAGTACAATATATCCTAGGCTGCAGGTCATTAAATTCGCGAAATTTGCCAGTCCCTACCTAGAGGAGTCGTGATGCGCTTGCTGTGTCGTCCTTATCACTTCCACACTCCTAAGAGTCGAATGTGCCACTCAGACGATGACATGACATGAAGCAGTACGAGGGAGAAGCGGCGGAATGCGCTTCACGGTGGGAAACTCGTGAACCTCTAGAAATTCGGCAGGCCGACGCAACGTCCGCCACGTTCGAACTGGGTCGCCTTGACGGGAGGCGAGCGCTCTAGCCACTGCGTCACAGTCCAGTTACAGAATACGCACACTCATGCCGCCGCTCGACGCTACGGAAGCTTATCCCCCACCCTCTCGCGCCGTGTCCAATCCATCGCCCCGATACGTATCGAGGACTCTCTGGAAGAAGAGTGTTGTGGGCGGAGGCATGGGTGGACTAGTTGGTCTGATGGTTGGTTGAGAAGGGGGGGGGGGGAGGGCGACCCCGCTACCAGGCGGGCAGCTCCGAAATTGCTTTCTCCGGGAGCACCCTGCAATTAATCGCGATTTGAAATCTCATTCTGGTTTCGAATCGCCGCGCCAACACCTACTTTATCTTCCGCTCGGCCGTCCGGAGCTGACTGCCCCGTATCTGCGGCTAACGGGCGCGGATCGCGGACTGGGATCTCCAGGCGTTGAGAGCAGCACTGCCCTCGCATTGCGACTGAAATACTACTGCAGACTGCTCATGGTGAAGTGGCCACTTATCACCTCTTTACAGACTATGCCCGAGTATTGTCTCTAGTCCTGAAGTCCCTGACTTTCGCGAAAAGTATTTTCCCCACTTTGGTTTAGTGACTCACGTGCTTATCTGCAGTTCTACTTCATGGTTATTTGCAACGTGTATTTGCGAAGTGATGTCTCTCATTTGACTTCGCCAATCACAATAACGATACTACCACTTCACAAGTCTGTGAATTGCCAGCTAAACCCCAAGACACGCCAGAGCTAAGATATCCAATCACAGATCATGAAGCAGAGCTGCAGATGTGCACGTAAGTCACTGAAACATAGTGTGGCGAAATTCTTTTCGCGAAAATTAGGGGTCCCTAGTTATGGTCATAGCACTACACTCTATCATAGCACAGTGTTTTCCCCTGATTCGTCCATTCATCCTGCACACAGACGAATCATGGGACGGCACGGCTGTGGAAGAGCACAATCACAGACTAAGAAATAATACAGACGTGAAATGTCACGGCGGTTCATTTGATACGGGCGAACTCCGCCGTTTACTGGGTGCCCGAGGCTGTTGATACCAGCCCCGTGTATGTTTGGTTACTGCACGTTACGGCAGGTTTCCTATTGGCCTGGCTGCCGACTAGCAGGGTCACCGCCTTACGCTGGTTGGCGGTATGTGTTTCCACCATGTTGCTGGCCAGTGACGCCATTTTGTTGGCGTGCGTGTCTGAGTTTGCCTTCCTACCGGCTATTCCACTTCTGTATTCGTAAATATTCTGTGGCAAAATCCTGAAAAGGCGTCACTAGAGACCCTTATTTTTGGTGAAAGGAATTTTGCCTCAATTTTGTTTCAATGCATTATTTTCACACCTGCTGTCCTGATTCATGAGAAGTCATGGAATGTTTTTAACGCTCACCGCGTTGAGAATTTACGCGCAAATCACTGATGTGTGGTTACACAGTAACCTAATTCTCATTGGCACAAATATACTGTGCCAATAACCTTGAGGGTAGAGCTGCAGATGTACACGTAAGCCTCTGAAACAAGTTGGTGCGCAATTACTTTTCACCGAATCTCGGTGGCAGGGACGGAACTAGGCTTTCCTTGGTCAGGGGCAAGAATTGTGATTTGCTCCCCTCCCCTCTCTTCTATTTTCCTTTTTCCATCATCAGTCCAACAGTAATAAATGTATATTGAATATGTTGTTTTGGGCTTGCGTAAACAACAGTATTAAATTTTAATAGAAATTCATGAAACCTGTACTTACTGGCTGCCATTAGCAGTGTTTTAATTATGCATTCTAATTATAAATACTGTATTTATAACGTTATACGATGTTCAAGGTTAATGAAAATACAAAAATATAATCTAGATATTGTATTTTTTTTTACACTCATGTACATTTCGTTCCCAAGTAAAAATTTAGGTTACTGCCAGCGCCCCCTCTAACCCGGCTCCCGGGGCAGTCTGCCCCCCCCCCTTCGCGGCTTTACCCTTCGATCCATCTTGCTCGGTGGCTCTTGGTATGACACTGCGGCACAAACACTTGAGTACATTCACACCTGCTATTTATTTATTATTAGGACTGGACCACGGCCGTAGAAGAACAGGTCTGGACACTCGCCTGGATATCTGACCCCCTTGTTGTTTGGCTGTAGTTCACCAAGTTACCGAGAATATTGTGTTTTATTGGCGCTGATGTTAGGGCGGTCGGACTAAACTCCGCCCACTTCCTTTCCGCTAAGATAAACAATTTATCAAACCGTATTTTTTATTAATTTATGAAATACTTTCTTCGCTCACAAATTTAAGAAAAGGCTCCAGCTATCTATATATACTTTATAAATTTAACAATGGAAAAAAGTGGACGGAGTTTGAGTCCGATCGCCTGGAAAACAGCGCCAAAAAGTACGACATGCTCGGTAACTTGATGAACTACAGTCAAACAACAAGGGGGTGGAGCAAAATACATTGTTAGATAGGCGAGTGTCCAGACCTGTACTTCTACGGCCGTGGTCTGGACACACGCATAGTGGATGTGTCCTGAAGAAGCGAGGCTTGGAGACGGCTACTCGTATAGACCAGTATATTTGGCATATTCTGACACGCGCCTTGTTCTTCTAAGTGATTATTCAGTATTTGTTGGTTTTAATGTTTATTGCCAGGCACTAGATTCCATGCACTAACTGCCTTCTTGTTCGACTGCTTCGTCTGGATTATGGTAGTACGTTACTGGCCAACTAGCCTTCATCTATAGCCTGCGGTACATTTGCCTATACGTAGCGTGGAAACACGTACTATCGTTGTACGAACCGTTCTGTGCAGACCCCTCCCTTTAATTTCCACGAACCCTCACAGTAAAATAAAAATTCATACTTTTACAAGAACTATTTTGTAAACTAATGTCAAAACAGTCTAAGCACTACATCATGAACGTCGCAGGTCATTGAAGTAGTCTAAATTTTCCAAATACCTGTAAGGACTAGTGGGATATATTTTTATGAACAGACACATAAAAAAGTTTATTATCAGACCTCTCGCTTGCCACCAAGGTGATCCGGGTTCGTTCCCCGGCGGGGTCAGCCCCGGATTTTCGCATGTGGGAATCGTGCCGGACGATGCCGTTGGTTGACGGGTTTTCTCGGGGATCTCCCGTTTCCACTGCCCTTAAATTCCGGCGCCGCTCCATACTCACCTCATGTCACCCCTCACCAGCGATGAAGACAACGATGTTGAGCGCTGACCAAAATCTCTCACTCACTCACCCAAAACAATCCAATCACTGACTATGAAGTAGAACTGTAGATGTGCATATAAGGCATTTAAATCGAACGGTGAAATATATCAAATGTCTTCATAAAATTGCGGATCTAAGCATACACCATATCAGAGAATGATTTGAAGTGTTACTGTGTGAGGTATGGTTATGTTTATTTCGATTGTAGCACGGACTAAGTACATAGACGCAAGATTTTTATTTCTCACATTCTTAGTCTATTGTTGCCGGACCTAGGGGTGAACAAATGAGCACACTGCTCACTGCATACACGGATGTGTAACCACAAACTAACCAGAAACCTGCAGCTACGTACACATACATAGTTTCATTGGTTCGCAGCTACATACGAGAAGCTTACAGTACCTTCACTATCGCATCAAATATTAATTCCGTAAAAAAAAACAGTTTCATATATGCAAGGAAAGGAACATTTCGCAGCGACCTACGTGCTAGAATCTACTATCCTGTGTTTACTCAAGCCCCGACCATTTGTCTGTTATCTGCTACTCTCTGGAACGACAGACAACGAACGAATATACGTGTTTTGTGTATGAATAGAACAGTGGATTATAACAATGTAGATCATCGAACTCGCGAATTTTATCTTTCTTTACGTAGGAAATTTAACTGAAATAAATGTAATTGCTACGGAAATGAATATTTCGCGAGTTCAACGACAGGGGCGGCGGTGGTCGAGGGGTCAGACCACTCGCCTCCCACCAAGACGATCCGGGTTCGATTCACGGCGGGAGGTCGGCCCCGGATTTTCGCATGTGGAAATCGTGCCACTCTGGTGGGCGGGTTTTCTTGGAGATCTCCCGTCTCCCCCGCTCGTTCATTCCGACGCCGCTCCATACACACATCATATCTCCCCTCATCAGCGCTGACCAAAAAATATCTTCACTTCTTGAACAACATGGGTGTTAGAATCCATTATCCTATTTATCCACAAGCCCCGTCCATTTGTCCATTAGCTGTTACTCACTAGAACAACAGACAATGAACGAATGGACGCGCTCGAGTATATATGCACAGGACAGTGGATTATAACACATCGGTCATTGAACTCGCAAATTATTGTTTTCTTTAGTGATTGCTTATAAATAGAGAAGACGGTATATCGCGGAATAACTTGACAGCTGAGTTTCGACGTACATTCGGCCTACCATAAGATTACCGACTTTCGCATATTCGTGGAGCTGTTGTCCGATTTGACTGAGCCAATAAGAATCCCGCTATTGTAGAATTTGATGCCTGGTATTGGTTTGCGTACAGCTACGATTTATATAGCTCAATCTTACATGTCGCAAGAAACTACAGTATTTTCAAGGGTATGTTAACACAACAATTTTCGCGGTAAACCGTCATTAGGGCCCCTTGATTTTCGCGAAATGAATTTTGCCCCAGTTTATGTCAGTGTCTACGTTCACATCTGCAATTCTGCTTCATTGTTATTGGCAACGTGTCATTGTGAAGAGCAGTATCTCATTTGACTGAACCAATTACAGTAACGTTCCTGCAACACCACACGTCTGTGATTTGTCGGTAGAATCCCTACCCTCGTGAGAGTTTATATATCCAATCACTGACCACGAAGCAGAACTGCAGATGTGTACATACGGCATTGAAACAAAGTGGGGCAAAATTCTTTTCGCGAAAAACAAGTGTCCCTAACCATCATCTCTACTTTTTAAATAAAGCATATTATAAACTTTTGAAGTCATTGACTTGAACATAGTAAACTAAGCACATTACTTGCTAAAGCCGACCAGTAACAAACGGTGCAGAGTGTAGTGGGCGTGTCCAATGGTGAGGGCGCAATAAGACTGTGGTGAGACTACAAAAAACCAGTGACGCTGGAGTACTTGTAGTCGTGTTTACAGGCGACTGTGTCCTATCTTGTATTGATAACCATAAAGTAAAGATGCGCTGTCCTTAAAGTGTCGACGTCTTGTTGGCACGGCCTACATCTATTTTTATCGCCATGTTTTTCTTTTTATGTTTGCACCAGATATTTTTTCTCACTTTGAGCATGATTTGTGACTAAAATTTTGCTCCTACGAAATTTCTTTATGTCATAGTTTTTTTCGTAGTCCTAATGGCTCGTCAATTTCAATATTTACATTTTACAGTGTTACGTACGACACTAAAACCAACTGACAAACCAAACTGAAAAAAAAAATCACTATGAATAACGGTGCAGTAGACTACAAGGTCTGCTTTATAAAACGAAAAAAAAAAAAAAAAAAATTAAATAAAAAAACACATAGGCCTATAATTTTAAAATTTTATTAAAATTTTTAGCGAAATTGACTAGCTAGTTTTATTATTTTTATTTCTATTTTCTCGACTGCGAAACACTTGTTGATTATAGTGAAATTTAGATCAGTTTATCTACATCCCACTCCCTGATAACTGACCATCTCAGTCTTCGAAGCTTAAAACATTTGGCTTCGTTTTCGAATCGCCGCATTTTACTTCACGATGTTGTTTTATAAACTGAACTGGATGACGATATCAAAAACGTCAGACGTAGTTTCATCGCTTCATAATTAAATTTTTTGTTGATTTTACGCCGGGGTGCTGAACATTGGCGGTTCTGGCACTTACTAAAAGATCACCAATGATGGATCTTCGCTAGAAGATCTCCACTAGACTAACTCCGCTAGATGAACTCCACTAGAAGATCTTCACTAGACTAACTCCGCTAGAAGAACTCCACTAAAAGATCACCACTAGAAGATATCCACTAGAAGATCTCCAGTATAAGATTTCCACTAGTTCTTCTCCACTCGAAGAACTCCGCTAGGTGAACTCCACTAGAAGATTTCCACTAGAAAATTCCCACTGGAACATTCACATACATTCATGGCAGTTGCAATATTTTAACCCGGCAGTTCGTGATCAGGAAGGTACTCTTTTACAACCTCGGTCGCAAGTTTCGTGTGTCGTATTTACCTTTTATAAAACACACATGAGGCTGGAGTCGTTCATTTTGGAGAAAGAAAGTGTAATAATGTTACAAGGTTTTCTGTGCTTTGAATGTTTGAAACTGAAGATTTGTACTATGTAAAATTTCTTGTGAATTAATTGTTATATCACTAGTCTAGTTGTCAGAGTTATTGCCTTCTTTGTGATGTAATTAATGACCACGTTACAGCCATCCTTTAAGTAACTGAGCCAACAGACACTTCTCTATATCCACTTAGTATATATATGCTTACAGTATCGCGTAATTACGAATACTTTTACTCTCATGATTATTTCTTCGCAATAACCTAATTTACTTTATTTCCAACTAATATTATTTTGTTGAATTTTTTCTATTGTGATCATACCGTGTGTTGCTCGTACAGTACACAAACGTTTTGCAGTTTTCATGTTTCCTTGGGTTTATCACGTCCCTTAGCCTGAGTAAACATACAATTACTCACACTGTTTTCCTTTATTTAAAATATACGTTTGTAATTAATCACTTTTGAAATATAGCCTAGTGGTGTCCAACCATCCATAATTACACTTGTTTTGCATTTTCACTAAATATTTACTAGGTACCTATTCAGTGGCATTTATTTTCACTATTAGTCTAGTGTACCTTGTTCGAACAATTGGGTTGATACGATCTTTTCACTCAGACTAGTCACTACTTAAGTTGACAAAAAAAATCTTCAGTTTTTGCGTCTAGAAGATTTATTATCAATTTCCAACGCTAGCATGCAGATTTTAAAATCGCAGTGGTCATAAGAACGGTTTTGTTAGATGACGTTTCTTAATCGCTTTTTATGTGTACCTTCGTGATTGTTCATCTATCATGAATCCGCTCCGAGGAGAAATCAACATACTAGCGTCTTCTTGCTTCTGACAAGGCAATTTAAAGGAAGTCCTTCTTCAAGTGTGATGCTACTCTTACTATGAATCATGACGAATTTGTTTGTATTCTGCTGGTTGTTGGCGACTTACGCATCTCCTCCTTCAAGACGTAACTCATGAGTCATTTGTCAGACCAGTAGCTGTTATCAAGTAGCCTGCATATCACGCACAATCCAATTGTCGGACTGTGATGGTCGAGGGATCAGATCTCTCGCCTTCTGCCTAGGCGGTCCTCGTCCGATTCCCGGCGGGGTCGGTCCCCGGATTTTCGCACATGGGAATCGTGCCCGACTATGCCGTTGGCCGGGGGGTTTTCTGTGGAATCTCTCGTTCTCCCGTGCCCTCCATTCCGGCACTGCTTCGTGCTCACATAATGCCACTTCTCACAAGCACTAACGACCAAGATGTTAAGTGCTGATCAAAATATCTTCATAGTCCCAGTTGTGCCGAGAATCCCAAAAGAAACAGGTGTTAATTTATTTTAATTTTGAGTAAGGCTACCGTAAAATTAGGTCTTTGTCAGACAAATGTGGATCCTAACCTGGCAAATTTCTCGGTTTTGTTCTCCTATGTCAGCGTCTTATCCGAGCCAGTGACCAAAAACCAGACCGACCATTAATATTAGGTTAATTTTTTAAATATTGTATGAGGAGGTTACACGAGGGCCAGGGAATCGTACCCGGAATGAAGAGTTATTACTGAGTGCCAGTAGGTATCTGTATACCCCGTAAGATGACATAGAATATGGCCCTACAGTGGAGAAGCGCCGGAATGAGAGTGGCGGGGGAAACGGGAGATCCCCGAGAAAACCCATCGGTCAGCGACATTGTACGGCACGATTCCAACATGCGAAAATCCAGGAACCTACACTTCCGGGGATCGAACTTCGATCGCCTTGTTGGAAGGCGAGTGGTCTGACCACACGGCTACCGCAGCAAGCTTTCCAATAAAGTAATATCACTGTGAAAATACGGGAAGACGTGTTTCTGATTAAACATCTTTCGAACCCGTCAAGATATGCAGAATGATGCTTATCTAGATACCGGAAAATTCCTTTGAGGATTTTCTTTTTCTACAGTAATGTTAATGCGTTTGAAAAGGGTAACCTTTCTTTTTTATTAATTGCAGACACATCCCGAGCCTAAAGGACTATCGTCGTGATTTTCACTTCAATAGAGTTTCTATACAAATATCTAAAAAACTTAATAATAATTTTAAGATTGGGTGAAGTTCGGCCCTGAAGATGAAAAATTGGGGGAACTATGTTTTAAACATACCTCGATATCTATCTTACCCACTGATTTTTCTGTATGCTTATTGCTTCAAAATGAAGATTACATGAAATTCATCGTAGAATTTTTCGAAATACATAATTGTGAGGATATAAGTGCGGTGCAATGAGTTTACAAATATTAATTAAACATCTCTTGAATAGTAAAAATGTCGATGTGCGTCATAATTGTTATTACGATGATGAAACTATTCCGGGAATATAATAATTTCAAATTTTAATATGACGAAAAAGCGTAACGTGTGTTTCCTCTAAATACTCTGCACATATTACGACCGATTAAATATCGCGGTACTTCGTGGTCCAAAAAATTGCTTCCGCTGTAACATACCGTTTCGATGTCTTGGTATTTGTCTCTAATGACAGAACAAGGGCAAATATAGAAGATTTTTATTTAGTGACGTTTAAGGCAAATAAAAACATCACTCGCCGAGGTCTCTAACGGACGAACAAAAACTATTAGGCAATAAATAGGCAATCACTTACTGTAAACCGCACTGGAAAAAAAAAGAAACCTTTTTATTCACCACAAATAAATTTGTCGTTATGCACCCTACCCATTTTGTTGTGGAGATCACAAAAAGATTCGCTGCCTCCAATACAGTTTTGCAGATACAAAAAAAAATAATTGCGAGGTCCATACTGAGAAAACGTTTTTTAGGCGACCACAAAACCGTTTTTTCTGTGTGCTGTGGTTTGGTAGGTTAGCTTAGTCAAGTGATCAATTTATTTATTTTTTATTTCCAGGTTGTGTATGAAAGCCAGAAAGTAATTCAGTGTCTCAAGATGGTAAACATAAAAAAGCTAAGAAATTCAGTACAGTTCTTTATTCGTTCTTGAAAGTTTTAATAATTGTGAGGACAGTAGCACAATTTTACTAGTTACTTTACTTGTGTTTTGTTTTCATATTGTTTCATGTTTCTTTCTTAGATATTATTCAAACAGTTTATTCAGTAACCTACTGTCCAGTTGTGATTCTGGTTATGTCAACTGTACGAAGGCCGTGGGCTGTTGTTTACATTTTTTCCTTATAATTGAATTGTTATAGACAACCTGCAGGGAATAGGCAGGTTATCTCAGTCTGTGACCAGGTTTGCTTGATCACTAAGGTTATGTCTGCTGCCTTCAAGCAATTTAGGGTCACGTGGTTTGTATTACGCTCGTAAACTCTACTCAGGTTACTGTTTGAGTACGTAAAATTAAAATTTGGCTCTTCTCAGGTTTACATAGTTATTTAATATGCTAACCTCGTGACATAACAGAACAGGCAAGTCGTCTTTGCTCAGCTTTCGTCTACTCAATTAAAAAAAAAAACTAATTTTGGCAACAAAATCTGCGTACTAGAAGTAAAATATGATTTTGTCCATATCTGAGACTGTCCAGAACTGGCATCACGAACAGAGCAGATATACGATGTTAATATGTATCTGGCCAAGACTACGCACGCGCGCATACACACATACATATATAACGTCTGTGTATATGTATTCATTAAGGGATAACTTTACTTTCATCAGAAATTTGCTAGAAACTATAATTATACTAACGTTTTCAAAACCAGTACCTATTTGGATAGTTAGAAGATTGAACATGCTCTCTAATAAACTGAGAAATAAAATATTACATTATATTCAACAACGTGTATTAAATTCCCAGCGTTTATTATTTCTTCAATAATGACACAAAAAAAATTTCATAAACCGTGTAAAGCAAGTAATCTAGTAGCAAGTGATATCATACTGAGCTACTATAATATTGAGAAAGGAGAAGGTTTAATAACGAGGTCTTTAGAGCTGAAGGGATGTGTCCGAGCCAGGATTCTAACTCATAACTACTTGCACCGTAGATCGGTGCCTATTTGACTATTCTACGGAGGCTGGCTATAGTACTGTCGATACATAACGTGGTACAACCTCGATGCACTTATATTATTACATGTGAGCAAAGCCGCGGGAGGACAGCTAGCGAGTAAAGTTTATCTAATTGCACAATGGAAGAAAATGTATTGTTATAGTTATCACTTTTCTGTTAAAATGGGAACAACAGCCCAATTTGATTGTCAGTAGTATCTGGGTTATTCCTACATCAGCCAGTTCCGTAGAAGTAACTATCTGTTCCATAGAAGGAACAAAGAACATCTTTCTTCTTGGTATTTCTACAGAACAAACTGTTGCAGAAACAATACTGAGTGTACAAAAAAACTGGCATACTGGACTGCTGTCCCTATTTTAACAGAAGTGCTACCTACAGCAATACTTTTGTTTCAGTGCATGTTAAGTAGATAAATTATTGTGGTTGCACAGCCGCCCCTGCTCATTATTACTACTTTTTACTGTGGGTAAACTATGGAACTCAAAACACTTTTTCTTAGATGAAATATGCTTTTCATGAACCTAGCTATTCCACTATTGTATTTAACTTTTTTTTTATTACACTCAGTAGAACACTCTGTTTCGATAATTTAAGTTTTGACATTTCGCAGGGGAATTAATTTTTGTGTGTTGTACACGTTTACTGCACTGTCGGTCGACATATTTCGTTCACTCATGTAACATGAGAGGACCGTTTCACAGTATGTCCTGTAAATTTTGTATTTGACTGTTACCGGATTGCTTGGTTACAGACTGTGGTTTTATTGCTCACCAGTCTTTGCATGATGTCATTTACGTATTTGACAGCTTTAAATACTATTGGTCACTCTACCGTGTAAATTTTAATAATTGGCTGAACGTTTTCCCAGCTACAATCCTCGATATAGTAGGGAAGTGAAAGACGAACGAACAACAGCTTGCAGTCTAGTTCGTTGTCAGGAAACAATGCAAAATTTGCAGATCTCTAGTAATAGGTGGTGCCTGAAGAACTGTCCAGTTTTACGGAAGTTTGGCGAAACGGAATAAACACACTGCCATGCAGGGCCATAGTCGATTTGGCAGTCACTTGTTTTTCTAGTTTTAACGTTAGTCTTTCCTTTTTCGTAGGGATTTACTGTGCATTCGAGAACACTTTAAGGCCACTGGTCTTTATTTATGTTATTTTAGTAACATATATTTTTTAAATCCTGAAAGGGAGCAGATGTCATAAAATCGTAACATAGAAATGTTGGAAATTATTTGTACTGTGCAGCCTAATTTTATTAAAAAATAGGTTTATATAATTATGGCTAATTATTGATTTTAAGATTATTTAGTTAAGTCGATAATTAGCAAAAATTATAAAAACTTCTGTTTTAAAAATATTAGACTGCATAGTACAAACAATTTCTAGTATTTATATGTACCGGTTTTACGATATCTGCTCTCTTTCATAATTTAAAATTTTAAGCTCGCATAACTAACATAAATAGGAACCTGTGGCATTAAACCTTAGTGGAGGTAAAAAATAAGAATGAATATTTTCGGCCACGGCCTTATCCCAGTACTCGTCTTGGGTGATTTCAGAAAACCCTAGAAAATAACCGCCAGACGAAACCAATACATGCACGCTTCACTAGCGATGCATTGTTGCCAAGTTTACGCATTCAATATGCCTAGAGATGGTGGACAATCGCAATAATGTTTCGTGCCGCCGTATTTTGCACAACAGTGTAAAGGTCTGCATGAGTGCAGGATGATTATATGACGGTTAAAAACGAATAAAGAATACTGAGAAAAACGTTAGGTGTGGACACATTATATTTAAAGATCTGTGATTTGCACGGAAAGATCTTCATTTTGAAAATGGGGACATCAACGTGCATGCTTTGTGGTAATTGGCAGTATAGTTTTCTGCAGAAGTGTTCTCATTTGACTGTGCAGACCAGAATAATGGCACTGCGACTCCACGCGTCTATTATTAGCGACTAGAATCCCAAGATGCTGAGGGTAAAATCATCCAATCATTAACCACGAAGTAGACAGAGCTGCTCATGTACACTTAAGGCATGGAAAGTAAGCGGTACGAAATAATTGTGCGAAAATCAGGGATTCCTAAGTTACATTGAAGACTAGAAGATAGTCTTCTTTTCCAGGAACACGTCGGTGTCTGTACGTATACTCTATCCTAAGTCGTATTATACTTGGCTTCGTTGTGTGCCTGTGAAATTAATAACACTTCCTCAGTCTCTTAACTAAAAATTATTTACTCTATACTGTGGATAGAGACCTGAAAATTTTGTTGGCTCACTGAGTTGTAGGCAAGCCTCCAAGAATATATGTGAAATCGTGCAGACAGCAGCTGTTTATTAGCTGCTCGCTGACACAGTCAAATGGGCATCTATTTAGCTACAGTTGTATTATTGGCTCAGCTACTTCCAGAAAGTATCGAGTAAGTCAACAGCCAATTGTGAACGTGATACAGACCTATAGTTGCTGTAATTCTAACTTGCACATAAAATAAAACGCGAATTTTTCTATGGACAAAGTACACCTGCAAATTTTGTGTTATTTTCTAACTACAGACTAGACTGCAATATATTACTCGTAAGCTCGACGTCTTACATTAGCATATAATTTCGTGGCTTGTAACGAGGAACAATTTTGGCCAACAAGTAATATTTCCGCCCTAGAGCAACTATTTTCATGTAAAGCGGTCAAATACGTAAAATGACTTCTCATAAGGGCTGGTGGCCAATAACACAATGGGATTGTGTTCGAACACATACATGTCAATGAAGAAGAATTTGTTCTCAAATAGCAACGGGAATTTCGCATGTCTCAGCTAATAGCTTTTAGGCCACGTCGCTGTATTTCTGGAAAGCAGTAACGCGAACGTTCGCCATAATTTACGTAAATTAATTACTACTCTCAGATTCCATTTTATCCTGCAAATGACACTTGCGTAACGAGAAACCTGACGCAATCGCTGTCACTGCAACCGGTACTTAACTTCGCGACCAAGCCCAGAGTGAAAATCCATTAAGCGTGATGGATATAATGTATATATATATATATTTTTTTTTCGTCTCCGGACTGTCATGTCCGGACCAGTATAAATTACAGGGGACAAGCGGGCCGATATATTAGCGTTGACAAAAATTAATGAATGAGTCGGCGCGCGTGGTAGGGTGAAGCAAGAAACGAGGGGGGAACCGAAATTGTTTCGGAATGCCCGTAACTCACTCCGCGCACATTATATTTCCGAGAATGCGCCCGTGGAAGGCCGCCGTATTGTGGATGGTTGGGAAGGGGAAGCGGAGTTGCATCGTAATTTTAAAAGGTGGGAGGGAAATTCGGAACGATTTTCCCGGTAACTTGTTTGAATTTAAGATCACGCGAAGGAGTGGGGTTGTTTCGATGAGGAAGGGGGTGAAGAGTGGAAGCGTTATGGCCGCCAGGGACGGACGTTGAAGTGAGTTATTTTTCCGAGGTGGCAGAAAGGGGGCGACAGATCGCCGTCGCGGCTAATCACGACGGGGCGATCACAGGTGCCGAAGGTCCCGCCTTCAATTCCCTCACCCCTCCTCTTCGTCGAGAAACCCATCTCGTACCAGCTCCTGTCCCCTGGACAAGTTCCCCCTCCCCTTCCCAGGACCCCCTGCACACACACCTCTTATCTCCGGGTAACAGCTGACAAGTCCAGCGCGTCGCCCCAAATTAATGACCCCCTCATCAGGCAGCGCAAATGGGCCTGGCTTCCCGTGGCTCGCGCGTAATGTCGCTATTACCAGCCCGGAGACGTCGTCGCACTGGCAGGGTAATTAATTGCCCCTACCCCCCTCTCAATCCCACCTACTCACCCTTCCCTCGTCGGTAGGTGTTAAGCAGCGGGGGCTGATTACACGCCTGCCGCTTTCAAGAGCACGGAGCGGGAGAAAATAAAAGAGGCGACAGACGAAGAATGTCCGCTTCCCTCGACAGCTTTAATAACGCTATCCGCGCGGTGATGTGCCCCCTGAGGACGTGTCTCTTGTAGGCGGCGTTGTCGCCTAGACCATGACTGATAGCGTCCACGTCTACAACACCGAGACTCAGTAATCACGTTGTCGCCTAGATCCTGACTGATAATGTCCACGTCTATGACACCAAGACTCAGTAATCTTGTTGTCGCCTAGATCCTGATAACGTCCACGTCTATGACACCAAGACTCAGTAATCACGTTCTCGATTGACGAATTTTCACCCGCTGGGGGCCGAAACGCACCGACGCGGTATGTATGCGTAGAGATGATGGTATATCGCGAAAATGTTGTGTACCAACATACCCTTGAAAACACTGTAGTTAATTGCAACACATATGATTGGGTGATGTACGTTTGACACAACCTAGCTGTCTGCAGACCAATAACATGCATCAAATATTACAATAGCGGGATTCATATAGGCTCAGTCAAATAGGGCAACAGCTCCACGTACAAGCGAAAGCCAGTAATCTTCTGGTCAGCTGAACGTATGTTGAAACCCAACAAATAGTCAAGTTTTCCCTCGATAAACCATTATCTCTAGGTATGGCAGCACTGCTACCTCTTGAACAAAAATACTACCGACTATATGCTCAGAACCCTAATTTTACTTGCATAGTAATCATTCAATTTTTTTTTTTTAACTGGACATTCAATGGGGACATATTATTTTTGGTAAGTTCGATGTAAAGTCTAAAGTAAGTTTTTATGTTTCTTTTTTACGATTAAATTTGTAATATGTCTTGATACAGCAGTCTGAATAAAGCCGCTTTTTTATAATTGCCTGGAAAGTTTTTGTTCTTGAATTTTGTGTATCACAAAAAAATCAACAAAATGTGAACGTTTTGGTCTTGAAACAAACCTTCGTTTATAATATTTATGTTCGAAAAAGGAATACGCAAACAAAGTAGATTTACTATTTTTGTGTGTATTTTTAACTAAAAAAAAAAAAAAAAAAAAAAAACAAATTATGACAAGTATATGGGAATGATAAAAGTTATATCATAGAAATGGAGGGAAACGATGTTTTCTATAACTTTCAGTGTTCTCCCCCAGGCCAGTTTTGCTGGGCGCTCCACCCGGCTAGTTTTCTTTACCACCCGGCTAAGAAACAAGACATTCCAATCAACACCATCAAGCTTATTCCACGATCAATCTGGCTGTTCTCATAAACGACCCAGCTCTAAATTTTTGCTGGGGAGAACACATCTTATAATAAATTTAATTAAATAACCAATAATACACACGTGGTAAAACTCGTAAATTACTGTTGTTTCAATCAAGCACTTAACAGCTGTAATGAAAATATCCTTGACAATTAAATACTTCTGGTTGTACGACATGCATTCAAATGACCATTTATATAGGAACGAAGTAATTTACACAATGTTGCATATACCAGGTTTGAAAGTCTAAGTATTCAATAATTAGTATTATTAACACTTGATCTTCATTAAAAAAATTGACTTCCCGAGAAACTTGGGCTGATTCAAACTCATATAATGCTTATGTGCATTCATAAAATACCCAGTTTCCCTTTAAAACTACGTTTGGCAGAAGGAATATTGTTAATATTTATTCAAATGATATACATGACAAACATTTTCATCCGTTCTAAATCGTTTTTGCGTATGGTTGCAGATCTTGAGAAACAATATCCTATTCCTCCAATTATTCCATTTGCTTTGCCGTATCAGATACTTGACAGTAATGACATATTTCGCCTTGATAATTTTTAGCCTACTTTCCGAAGGAAAAAGTAGACTTATAGGATCACGTTCCTGTCTGTGTGTATGTCTGTGTTTGTGTGACTGTGTTTATGTACAGGTGTTTGTATCAGTGTGTGCTTTGTGTGTGTCTCCCAAAATCGTTTGATCCAGTGTACTGAATTTCATCTAACTTTTTACACTTAGAGTAGGCTTTTTTAGTAACTTGACTTGAATTTTTCTGCAACTCGTACATGTCGTGTTCATATTTTCAAAAGGCTGGCTGGTATGTAGCAATTTTCGGGAACTGTCGTTTAGAATTTCATCAAAGTCGGTACACATACAGTACTTAGTAAGATGACATAATTTTTTGTTCATGTCATGTTCACACTTACTAAATGGCTGCGATTTGAACATTTCTGATTAAACTAGATATAAAAAAGTAACTACTTTTCAGAACACCATGAAATTCGGTATGCATAAACGTCCTTAGTAAACGGGCGTGTTGTCTTTTGTGTACTTTATTAACGCCGTGTTTCTATTACAAATGGATTACACGAAATAATTTACGAACAAATTATTAGAATTTCATCAAACTCGGTTCACACGTAGTACTTAATAAGGTTGTATCACTTATGATTTTTACTAATGCCATTTTTATGTTTTAAAATATTGGCAATTGAAACACATTTTGATCATACTAGATATCTATGTAACCATTTTTTTTTGCATGAAGAGGTGAAAACTGGAGTTTTCCAACGCGTGCGCTGCTAAGAAATGACTACATAACTCTGGAGTCGTCTGTGCAACATTAGACAGATAGGGTAAGTTACACTTTTCTGCCAGAAGCGTACAAGCAGCACGGACTGTAATACACCTCGAGCTCCTATAGACACCGTTAGTGGGTGTAACCTAAATTGTTATAAATGCCACGTGCCCAAAGTGTACAGTCTGATCTACTGTAGGTTGCCTTGGAACACAACTACCTTTCAAATCTGGTTTTCATGAATCTCAGTATACAATTAATTGCTAAGTGAGATGATTTTACTTTTATGTTTAATTCTTAATGCCGTGTTTATACTCTCGAAATTGCTGTTATTTTAAAATTTGTGATCAAACGGGACATTTGAAGGAACAATCTTTCATAATGTCATCAACTCGGTACACATGTAGTTCGTAGTAAACAGAAAAAAAAATACTTTTATTCATTTATACCGTGTTCCTATTATTGTGTAAATAGCGGCCGCAAAATATTATTTTGTAACACGTCATACTTGAGCAACAATTTACCAGATTTATCATCAAACTCGGTATATGTACAGGACTTATTAAGGTGACTAGTATTTTATGTTTTTCTTGTACAAGCCATGTTTATTTGTTTAAAATTGAGGTCATTGAACGAGATCACCTACCTGTCGCTTAGAATTTCTTCATTCTCAGTACTCATATAGTACTAAGTGACGTTTATGTAATAAGCACATGCTGCGTTTATATATTCATAATAGTGGATTTTTGAATATTTATTTATCATACATGACAGAATTTAATAATTCCGTTTACATATACAGCAGTCATTAAGATGACTCGACTTTCGTGTGGTATATTTAAGCCGTGTTCTTCATATCAAAATAACAGCTATTTAAACTTTTTTTGATCTTACGAAATATCTGAAGAACGATTTATCAGAATTTCATCGAACTCGGTAAACATTTAGTTCTAAGTAATGCAGAATGACTTAAATGTAATTTTACAGGCTGTGTTGGTATTCACACAGTGTCGACCATTTGAACATTCCTTGACCACATAAGATATCTAAATGGACGATTTATCAGAATTTCAACAAACTCGATACATATGTTGTACCTAGTAAATCGACAGCAACTTTAGTGTTATGTACCTTATTTATTTTTATTATATGACGGTGGCCCTTCGAACGTTATTGTTCAAATGAAATATCTGAGTACCATCTTCTAACATATCTCCCGACTCGGTACTAATTAAGTACTAAGTAGGGCAACGTGAATATAATGATTTGATTTATGTTGTATTCAGTAATGTAGTACGTACGACATGACTATCATATTATTAATTAACGTATTTCAAGAACTGTAAAAGCGATAGAAAGCAAACATAATATTTTTAGGTCTTCACTTCTAAGCTTTGATTTAACTAGTCATTTATATTGTTGTCCACCACATTATAAAATGCCACGAAAATAATTTAGTATATTACGTCATTAATTCTATATGTACATGATCGATTTTGAACTGTTACGGCTAATTTGCAACCCCGTTTAGGAAAGTAGGCTTAATAGTTATGTTGGTAACTTTTGGTTTCTGTGCTGTTCACTCGAATATTTTATGAGTTGATTTCGTAAATTCCTGGTTTAATAACTCACCCAATATTTGGCAAAAAGAGAGCCCATTCACATAATTTTTGAAATGTCACTATTTCTTATTTATGTTTCCTGTGCCCATTCCTCTCCATTTTTTATGTTAATATTAGTTTTATTTTTCCAAACTTTATTTTGATCCTCTCGTTCTCTATCTTTCGTAACTTTTATTTATTGTGTTTTGTTTTCTACTGAGAATCATGTTTTTTTACACAAATTATTGTTCTACAAATAATTTATTGTTAAATTGGGAACTTGAAAATAAATTAATATGTCATTTTAAAAGAGTATCTCATTTCAATTCTAAGTTGTCATTACTGAAATAATATTATAGGATGAATCATTCAAATTTCACAGATATATAATTTTTATGTTCGAGTTAAAATGCACCAGAATGATTTCATAGGAATGGTAAAATTATATGTTTACTTGGCACAATATAATTCCCATGGCCTTAAATAATTCCACAGGTTCTTAGTTCAATTGATGATTAAAATATAAATCACATACAGAATAAATAATTCATTTTATATTTAATGACTGTTTCATATATCATAGGACTAATGCTGTTCACAATATCATAACAACAGCTTCTTTAAGCGCTCACAGTTTGAAAATATATAAAAATTAATTTTTCTAAATTTCAAGATACTGCGAAACCAACAGAGGAATTGTTTACGATGTGCATGAAATGGCTCTTATTATAATTTCAAGTGTCCACGGTACGAAACAATAACTTTGACATGAAAATGACCATATCTAATAGCAGACACAAATTTTAGTTACTAAATATAAGTAACCAAATGGTCGATTTTATTTAATTATTTATGTAGGAGATAGTCATTGGGTCAACTATCCGCTCTCACAGATAAAAATCTCAAAATTCAACTCTTAAGAATAAATAATCTGTTTTCTTTGCTGATAAAGTCTTAGGGAATGAAATGGGAATTATATAATAACATATAACTATTTATTTACACAAATTAAAAGAAACTCTGCCATAAAAATGTTTGCCTGTATTTCATTTACTAGTGTGCTTTCAAAAATTTGCATCACAATTGTAGCTATGTTTAGGGACCTGTATTCCAAACCATACTAACTCCAACATTTAAGTATTAGCAAAAAAGTTTAATATATGTATTATATGCATTTATTTCTATTTGAAATATGTTGCTAACCATAGTCAATTTATTGTATTTTGATTAGTAACACATTTAAGTAGATATAAAATCACGCGAAAAATATATTACCTTTTATTGGTATTTTTTTTTTTTTTTATTTAATTTTGGAGGTAATGGGGTTTGGAATTCAGGCCCCCATTTAAAACTTGAGTAACGTCTGTGACAATGAAAACTTTGTAGGTAATCACCCAGCTGAGGATGCATTTTGTATATAACCACTTGAAATCGCGTGCAATTTAACAATATGTAGATCAGAATAAAACGATCACTTGTGAAAACCCACTTCCTTTTTTAATTTCAGACAGTTAATAATTTTATTGCCACATTTTAACATAAACAAAGATGCTTCAGTTACAATCAAAGTGTATAAATAGTACCATGCCCAAAATCTTACGTGTATGGTCGCAAGAAATATAGTTTTTTAATATTTTCTCTAGACAAGATGGTTTTCAAAAGATTTGATTTGTCGTGAACAAACTATACAAGATATGTTGGGGCACGACACAAATATCAGAAACGAGCTAGGAAATTTAGTTAATACGTCTGAACATATCGAAAAAAAAAAATTTTTGTAAAGACAGATTTTACACATATTAGTGTGTAAAATAGTAATTTTTTTTTTTTTTTTTTTTTTTTTTTTTTTTTTTTTTTTTTTTTTTTTTTTTTTTTTTTTTTTTTTTTTTTTTTTTTTTTTTTAATTTTGCCACCTACTTAGTCGGAATATGTTTACCAGCCCTTTGGTTCATGTAATTCCTATACAGTAAAAAAATGTTTGTATTTTTACGAAAAAATTCTTTGAAAACTAGTTTCCAAAAATCTTTTAGTAATTTTACAAAATAATTGTAAACTTTTCAGGAAATGCTGGTAAATATGAAAATGTGTATGTTTAATAACAAAGTTTTTGTATATTCACAAATAATAACCATTCATTAACAAATCAATTCTAGTACATTTTACAACCATTGCTCGAAGTGTCACAAAAAATATTCCTATAAACCAGTTTCCAATAATATTTATAATATTTTTTTTTTTGTGAAAGTACAAAATATTTTATTAAATGTGACAGTTCGTCGAAGGTTATTTTGATGCACATTAAATTATCTGCTCATAAAAATGTATCGCACTAGCCCGACAATTATTTGGAAATTTTGTTCAACTTAATGACCTGCGACACTCTTATTCTAGTGTCTAGACTGAAATATATTCTGACATGCATTTACAAGCTTCTTCTTATAAAAGTACGAATTATTTTACTGTGTGATATTCTTGTTGGTATCAACTGGTTCATGTAAATCCTAATATTCTTGTTGGTGTCAACAGTTTATTCTTCCACAAGTAAAGTGTAAAATGTATTACAATTAAATGAAAGTATTAATTTATAACTAATTTAAAACTACATTACTGAGAGAACGTGTATACTTTTAACAGTTTTTTTCGCAACCAACTTAAAAATACTGACAGTTTTAGTATTTTAAACAAAAAATAGCTGTTGAGGGCATATTATGTATGTGTAGGTCAGTGATTGGATACTTTAACTGTCACGAGCCTTGGGAAAATACCGACGTGTGTTATTGCAGGAACATTTTTGTAATTGGCTCTGTCAAATGAGACACGGCTCTTCACATATACTCGCTGCCAATAACCATGAAGCAGAATTGCAGATGTGCACGTAAGGCACTGAAACAAAGTGGGGCAAAATTCTTTTCGCAAAAAACCAGGGTCTCTAGGTATAGGCGATTATATGATTCACTAAACTTCATATCAGGTTATAAAACCAACAGAAAATGACGCGCAACGCTTTAAGACAGCATTTGTCACGTGGAAAATTTGCTGCGTGATAGTGAGGTTAGCTTCATAACAATGTTTGAAAATAATCATGGTCTGTTATATTATAGTTTGCAGCCATTGAATCTCTTTGGGAAACCAATGTTAAATCAATACTATTTTTAGGAGATACTTGTTAAAGATATGTCTTTCAATAGAATCCTGTTTAAAATTGATGAACAGATATACTGCTAAATGTGAAACTTTCTTTCTTTTTTAAATATTTTATATCTAAAATGTCATTATGAAGTAATGCTAGGAAATATTTTCTTCACGTTCCTTTCTTAAGGCACATGGTATTCTTAAGAACTGATATGTTCCGCAGGGGCGTAGGCAGATTTTTTTTTCGAGGAGAGGGCAAGAGGGATATTTTAGTTACTGTTAAATGTAACATACACATTTCTTTACTTACATACGTACACTCATACACAGTCGTTTATTGGAGTCATATAGTTATATATTTTGTAACGATTTCCTCAGAATTTCGAGGCAGCGGTGGGGTTATATCCTGATATCTCCCTCTTCTGGCAACGCATTTGATGTGTTGAAAAGTAATTAATTTTTAAACTCACTCCTCATTTACGGGCTTGTTCCCGAGTTTTTTTTTTCAGACTGGTGCCAATAACTCAAATATTTTTTAACCAAAAGTTTTGAAAAAATTTGAGTCAATGTGCAATCACACGATGCACAATACTGTGGACGCGTTTTTTAAAATAATGTACCATTCGCCAGCAAAAAAATAATTTCCTTCATTTTTGCTTATTTTCACGACGAAAAACGTGGTATTTGAATAATGAAATCTAAAAAACCGTTCAGTATAATTCTACAAAAAAATTCAGCTACAAATTATAACATATAAGTGTCAAACTGTGCAGCGAAATTTTGATATGAGTATTAGGTAGCAATAAAAATATTTTCGAAATCACTGCAAAACTCCGTAACAAGGCCTTAAACTCCCTGGTTGAGAGATATGTAGGCCAAATCATGAAAAACAAATTACATCTATATTTGTGCATCTTGTGTACATTTTTTTTCTTGAGGGGGGGTAGAGGAAATTCTTTAAATTATATATCTCTGTTCTAGAAAAAGTAACATGATTTAGGTCTAGTGTGGGAACATAAACTTTGCTGCGAAAAAAAATTGCCATTCGAGTTTGTCGTGTAGTTGTAAGTTGTACCAAATACAGTAGATAAGATCATGATGAGCTTTCAGCAGGTGGACTCTGGTTTGAACCTCACGAGTAACAGATGAAGAGTGACTATGAAACTGCAGTGGTTCGCCTTTGACTTCCGCAGTATGGTGATGAGAGGATAACATAACACCCAGCCCTGAATCCGTGGAGGTAACTGTTAATTTTTCTTCCAGCCCGGGAATTGAACACACAGATAACCAATGTTATAATTGTAACGTTACCGTAATACCTAAGTTATGATTGTAATAACCAGCCAATTAATGAATCTTTATATATGCATTTATTTACATTTAGAACTGTAGATTACTTTTTAATCAACCAAAATTTATTTATCTTAGAAATCTTCACATGTATGAAAATTAGAAACAAATTTCCTATTAAAACTTAATAAGATTTGTAATTGTAACTTGATAATCTGCAATAAAATAAAATAATAAATTGTATGGTAATATGTAAACTTAAACTCGTGTAACAATCTTGTAAGCAATATTTATTGTGTTTCTTGACATATTTAGGAAATTTGTGTATTATTAATTTGTATGTAATCTTAGAGTAGTATTATTGTATTTTTATGTGCTCATGTATACCGGGCCCACTGGAACAGAAGGCAGAGATTGCTCTTAACTACGCCCAGGTAAAAAAAGACGAAAAAAATCCATTCCTTGGTCCGCCGGCCAAGAATTCTAGCCAAGCGGTTGGACATTCGGTGAAGGACTATACAAAAAACGAATTTCGGATCGATGGCAACATAACAGATGGCATGCATTGTAATAGCAAAAAAGAAGAAAAAAAGCACCTCGACGAAGCTTTAGGAATGTTGTAAATTTGAATTTCAAGTCATCGTGTCTTTACTCACGGCCACCTATAAATCGCTGTTGAGAACGTCGTCAATGTCTCTAATTCTACGCAGAAAAAAATGTTTTGCGGTAGGTACAAATTATTTTCTTCGTATTGGCCCCGTGAAACTATTTTGTGCTTTCACAAAACTTTTTTTTTTGTCACCGCTAAAAAAATTTGTGGTCATCGGAAATTATTTTTTGTTTCCTGCAAAATAATTTAACAGAGACCACTTACTACCAATTTTTCTTTCTCAGAGTATTGGATAGGTCACATCCGGTATTGTCTCTTGCTGTGTAAGATAGTACAGTACTTATTTTACTTATTTGCCATTTGTTAGTTATCACCAGATATCTAATAAGTACTTGATTTTAAATCCGCAGAATAATGTTGTATGATTATAAATTGTGTATGATTTTACCATAAAATAATTTAAATATCCTCTACAAGTTGTAAAAATAAGTGATCACTGTTTTAAGGGAGATAACATGCAACATTACAGGACAAAACCGTCTAATAACCACGAGGTTCGCTACACATGCCGTAAAATGGACGAATACTTGTCCAGCGTTCGCCTTTGTTAAAGGAGCTACTACATTTGATTATCTGTATCCTACGTCGAAGGGAATCACACACCGTTTGAAGCACACTTGGCTGTTTTAGCCTCGGATTTGTAGCAAGGTATTATGACGTGTTTCGTACGTTTGTCAGCGATGAGCGTACATGCAATACATTTCCAGGTATGGATATTACGACTCGTGTGTTTTATAATTTTCTTTTGTGCACTGTCACTCAAAATATTGAACACAATATAATTTAACGTCGTATATTGGCAGAATATTTTACCGCGGCTATGTTCCCTAGAGAAAAATTTAGACGTACGTAGCAACTGCATATACCCTGTTGCCAACGTAGACATTAAAATGCACTATAAAACATTTTAGTAACCTTCTGCGACAATTAATATCATCCCTCATGCAGGTCCACGCTTCAAGTGACACGGGGTAATTGATAAACACAGACTGTGTAAATGCTAGTACTACGTAGCATAGCTTACCATCACAGAGTTTGCCGTATTTACCAGTTTAAAGAAATTGAGCAGAAGTTATTCTAGGACAATGTGCTGCAAACTGTTGTGTATACACATACAAAATACAAGAATATTAAAAACTTTTAGCGTTGTTTCATGTAGAGAGAAATGTTCAGAAAAGCCAAACAAATTTGCAGTTTTGAATAAAACAATACATACTTGTAAGAATTTTTAAAACAAAATTAAAAAATTTTGGTCTCGCCGATTTTGCTGTCTCGCTAATTTTGCAGTTACGCTGAGTTTGTTGTTACGATGACGCTGTTCTCATGCCGATTTCGTTAACAATAGCGATTTATTTATATTTCGATTTTAACGTCATAATGACTTTGCCGTCGCAGTGATTTTCATAGCGATTTTTTGTCAGAAAGCGATTTTGTTTTGTTTGTCATTTATATTTTGTTGTCATTACATTTATTTTGTCGAGCATATTTTGTTAACG
Source organism: Medauroidea extradentata (assembly GCA_003012365.1). NCBI lineage: Eukaryota > Metazoa > Arthropoda > Insecta > Phasmatodea > Phasmatidae > Medauroidea > Medauroidea extradentata. The sequence goes on from PNEQ01053147.1 coordinate 147,847, forward strand.
GGCAAATTTTGCTCTCCCATTTTTGTTGTCACAGCGATTTTGTTGTTTAAACGATATGGTTAACGTAACGACATCGTTATTTTTGCTATTTTGTTTTCTTGCCCCCCCCCCTTTTTTTTTTTTGCATACCATTTTTATTTACAGTAGGACTTCGTTGTCTAAATATTTTGTTGTCTGCTTATTTTGTTGCCTACAAATTTTATTGCTTGATTAATTTGTTGTCTCCATATGTCATTGAATGCATATTTGTGTGCATACTGCGTTGTGTGCCTATTGTGTTGTGTGAATATTGTGTTTGTGTGCATATTATATTGTACGCATGTTGTGTTTTATGCATATTTAGTTGTGTGCATATTAAATTGTGTGCACGATTAGTTGTGCAGATATTTGACTTTACTCATTGTTAATTGTGAGCAGATATTATTATCATCTGCAGATTTAATGCCAGGGAGGTATTGTTGAATAGATTATATTATTTTTTGTGGTTTTACAGATTTAGTTCTCCGGTAGATTTTTTTAAAGAAATTTGGTTGTTACAAAAAAAAGTGTATCTGCAACAGAATTTATACATATTTTATGGAAGTGAAGCTAATTTTGTTTTATTTGATGTTTCTTTTCCTTGACAGAATACTCTGCTAGGCGAGTACATTTTTTCGCCTCATTTATACGTACTGTTAATGGTTGGCAATTTTCTCTGCGAATATCGTGATTAACCAAAAGTCTTAACAAACGTCATCATAAATCTGGTGCGTTCGGCAGGTCTGCCTCAACCGAAAGACGAATCAGCAATATGGATCTCCGTTCTGACGTCCCGGCTGCCAAGATGAGTGGAGAAATCGATCAGCCTTCGGCGACGAATAAAGAGTTCGGCTGTAATTAATTAACTTTCTCTGTGATCAGTCGTGACTTCAATAATGTAGAGATTGTAACAGTAATTAACTCCATCGACGTTAACAGCCCATTGTAATTTTTTAAGGGTTTTTATTGTGTTCATAAAAGTGTTACCTTATAAATTACATTCGAACTCTCTCGTAAACAAAATAGTATGATTTAATCAACACTCAAAGTTGTTCTCATTTTGAAAAGTGCGCAAACATATTTCCCATTCAAATTTCCTTTAACATTCAATAAAAATGAACATAATAGAAAAACTGAAGATATTCTGAAAATAAATTAAATTTTCTAAATGAAGTATAACGCAATTTTATTTTAAATTGAATAACAAACATACTGGCCTTAAATATAATATATAATACGATTAATATTATGTTCGAAGTGTACATCATTCAACCATTCGCGCACCTCAAACGACTTGTCACAGTAATTATAATGGCACGGCATTAAAAGAAAAAGCATAATAATTGTCATATTTGTTTTTTTCCAAGCAATAAGGTACTTTTCGGGAATAGCGAGAAGGAAAATATCTGCATGGGGCCAAAAGTGGTTCGGCGATTTTTATTTTAAATTTTACAGACATAAATCCTTAGTTGGATTATTTGAGTCGTACAAAATCCTCTAGTTTCATATTATTTTAGCCATTTGTCTACTTTAAATTACGAAGTTCGTCGATATTGTAATTATAATTTTATTTTTTCTAACATGATTTTTAAATCGACTTCCGAGCCAATTGTTGTTTTTAAAGAAAACTTAGCTGTGAAGAATGTTGTAGAAAGACGCACAAACCAAGATGTACCGCACGGAATAATATGAAAATTCTGTAGAAAACAACAATTCTGATATGTAAGTTTGTCACTTTGTGTTGTAGTATCCTTGGAAGATAATTTGTTTGGTTGTTTCCTCATTAAAAGTAGTGTTTGTATACAGAAATGAGAGAAAAATACAGATGGAGCATTAGTAGCCTCTACCGACGCCAAGCTGGCTTTGTTTATTCAGGTTGCGATATGGCGGAGTGCAATCAGCTTTTCCTGTAGATCGCGGCCGTAGAAGTACAGGTCTGGACACTCGCCTATCTACCAATGTATTTTGCTTGACCCTTGTTGTTTGGCTGCAGTTCACCAAGTTACCGAGAATGTTCTGCATCTTTGGCGCTGCAGACAGTGCGGCCGGGCTCAAACTCCTCCCACTTGTTTCATTGTTAACATTATAAAGTTAATAAATATTGCTGGAGCCAAGCTTTAAAATTGTGAGCAAAGGGTAAATTGATTAAAAATACGTTTTGATAAACTGTTTATCTTAGTGGGAGGGAAGTGGGCGGAGTTTGAGTCCGACCGCCCTGACTGCAGCGCCAAAAATGTATAGCGTTATCGGTAACTTGGTGAACTGCAGCCAAACAACGTCAAGTTTCCAGGCGAGTGTCCAGACCTGTTCTTCTACGGCCGCGATCCAGAGATGAGAGGAAAGTATAGATGGAACATTATCAACTTGTACTGAGGCCAAGTCGACTTTGTTTATTCAGGTTGCGACATGGTGGAGTGCAATTATCTGTTTCTGTAGATATACTGAGAAACGAGGTTTATCGCGGATGGGGTCCTCCCCCTTCCGTCTCAAGGCTTCATAGGCCTACCCCTCGCCCTACGACATGCGTTATTCTCCGTCTGTATGTTTATCTAATCTCTGTTTGTATCTGAGAAACAGTATGAATTTGAACCACGGTCTATGATGGTAAGGCAAGGTAAGGTTATAGAAAAAAAGGTGAGTAAGGTCTTGACACTGAGGAATAAAACGTGACACTTTTTTTTGTCGCGGCGGTAGTAGTCTTTTAGTGAAAGATTTGTCATGTTTGGTCTTTGGCTTAGCAAGTTTTCACAGTTTAAAATGTGTAGTTATTATCGGATTTGCCTGTATTATAGAAGAATAAAATTGAAAATCCAAATAATGTGTATGCAATTTTGTATTGGAAATAATTTTCAACCATAAAATATAGTTATTTAATCTTTTACATGAAGACACACACTGCAACGATTCTAAAATTTTGTAGGACAGGAAAGAATAAATTTTGTTCAAATGTGTTTACTAAAACAATAGTACCTTATATATATTTTCCAGACGACATATATAAACAGTTCCACACACTTGCCTATGCATTTATGGATACGGTACATCTATCTGCAATAACAGCCAACCCTATTAACATAATTTTATGTAAATAATTGTAAACATTTTAACACCGCTAGATGTAAACAAGGCAAATCTTCCACTACATTACTGCTAGCACTCGGCGACTTTCTTTTGTTTGAGGGAATACGCAGTGTCAAGACCTCTTCCTCTTAGACCGTAATTTGAACCGATTTGAGCTTTGTGAAGCGCCTTCACACTCATTCAATGTGCTGTAATTCAATTTCCTTTCGAACAGTCTCTGAATTTAACACTGTTTTGGCCTAGGCTGTATGTAAAGCTATTTTTTTTTTATTTCGGATGTTGTTTTATTCAAACCAAACCTAGCTGCTCTTACTGTAAACACCTGCATACGTATGCAAGAATTTTACAAAATTAGCACAGTTGATTATCATTAGATTTTATTAGCTACCTCATTGCGTGTTTTAACAAAACCACATATGCTACCATTTTATGACTTTGTTGATGATTAGTCTAAGACTATGCGTTTTTCCCACTTTGTCATAGATTCTTAATTATTTAACATATATAACAAACCATAATAATGTCTTGATATAAATTTAGCTGGTTGAAATCTTGTAATTATTTAATTGTCTATTTAAGGTTACAATAACTTAAGAAAACAATACTTTTTAAGTAAAATTTATACTCTGCTATAAAGCGTGAATGTTCATATAGAATTTGAATAATACTTAAGACCTGAATACTCCTTTTCACAATGTTTACAAATGATTGTTTATAATATACGTAACCCCAACCAAATAATTTAATAAATAGAAAATTAACGAAAGAAAGAATATTATTTAATATAATAACGTTATTAGCAAACTGTACCTGTACCTGAGGTCATAAATGACCGTCAACTATTTCAGATTTTCCTGAAAAATGTGCTATATTGTCTATTCATGACGAACGTTTGATTATAACTGATAATACTGAAATAACAGTATTTTAATATAGCATATGTAAATTAAAATGTTTAATTACATAACCCAAATGTTCAGTGATAACGAGTATTTCCATCACAGTTAGTACAGCTCGAATTACTGACGAATGTCTTGTCCATTTCATTTAGATACTAGCACATTTGAAATTTTTTTTTTTTTTTACTTTTTAATGCGCTATATCACTTAAATATGTTAGTAGTCAGATTTGTCAACATAGGTATGTAACGAACATACGGTTACAATAACTGTGGACAGAGTTATAACTTTCTATGTGGCAAAGAATATCCAAGAAACAATCTTGGGCGAAACAGGATTCCGAAATGTTTTTGTGTTTACAATGTTTTCCGAATCGCTTGCAGCAATTTTGACGAAAATATCTCACTGTTTGACAACAACATTTACGAACATATTAGTGTTACTAAAAAAAATATTTCGGTACATTTAAAATAACGGAAATGCATACATTCTCGTTAAGGCTTACTTTTACTATTTACTCGAGTGTAGTCAATTATGCACAGTTTCATGTAAGTTTGGATCAATTTGACAGAAACTTATGGGCAACAATTTTTAATATTTTGTTATTTGTTGCACAATGCAAGACATTTGTAGCTCTAAAAGGAACCTGAGATGTCCATTTCAGAATTTGTACTGCAAAGGTTGTCTTATGTAGTGCAACAAACCTCAATATGTTACAAATTATTGCCCATTAGCTGCTGTAAAGTTTTTTCAAACTTTCATGAAACGGAGTTAATTAAGTTAATGAATTTCGTGATCACTTACACATTCCACACAAGTAGGCAAAGATCTTGCTACGTGTAATTTGTAGTTCTTACCTTCGTAAATGTTTAGCGTAAGGACTATTCCAATAATGGTCATCACCACTCGTATTTGTATTCACATTTCGTTATGCTTCGTACAGAAATCCTAGGATTCTCGTCGTATGACATGCACATACGATCGTATTCACCATTAGACATATACAATTAATCATTATAATTTGTCAGTTACTCGGTTAACTTGTTGGATAGAAGCTACTATTTATTGTAACCGGAGCGCTGTAAATAATAATGAATTTTGGTCTGTTCATGTTTTATTGTAATAATGACTACAACACAGTAGGCTACAGTAGCATGAGATTTTTAAAACATACATGTCAAAGACTCGTCAAGCGTTAGTACCCTGTTCACGATAAGAGCACATTCAAATTGTGTCCTGTCATGACTAACAATCACAATATATACGAGTGTTATTTATATTTTCAGTCACCGATGGGCTGTAAAAAATCGGGAATGAATTGTATAACGCTTCTACTGTACGAAAATACGTACGCATTACAGCTACGTTTGAACATTATCACTTCGCAAAATGAGATACTTATATCGGTGCACTAGCTTTCTAACACCCTCTATAAAGAAAGTTTGCCGCCTGCCTGTTGAAACCGTGTTCGTTCAAACATTTTGGGAGTGGTATGCATACGAGATGCAATAAATGTTGTGACTGCAGTTGCGGTTCTTATTTTTTTAATTGTATAGTATCAGAAATAATACAAATGTGCTTATTTACAACTTGCAGAAAAAATAAACAGTTCCTGCCCCAACCGAATGGCTAACAAAGTCATAAAATCCACGCAAGTTAACATAAATTAAAATTACTGGGAAAATCTGAGAAAAATCTTATGAACTAATTTAGCTTGTGAGATTTCAAATTGAAACTTTTATTAAAATACATTTCTGTGAAACCACGAGCCAAACTAAAGAAAACATTTTATGGATGTTTTTCGCTGTTAACTATGACTATGATAAAGTGTGTAGGCCTGTAGGCGGTTCGGAATAAAGTGAGCACTCAAAAAAGCCCTGCTAAAGTTCTAATTTCAAACAATTCGTGTCTTTCCGCACATAACGTCTTACGACGGAAATGCCTAACCTCTATCGACACGTCACTTGATGTTTACGCGTGTAATAAGATAAATTGTGCTGTCAGTGGAAATCTATACGGTTTTATAAAAAAAACTTATCAATTATATAAAATACAATTATGTCGATTTCAGTTGATTTTGTTTCAGTATTGTTTTATTTAAATTGAGTAATACACGGAACTATATTGCGTAATTTCACTGCCAACCACACAAGCAGTAAGGAAACTATGGTTAATGCTAAATTATATGCAGTAACGGCTAGTGATATTTTTCAAAGGGTAAAATATTTATTGCTCACTTTATCCCGAACGACCTTTAGTAACAAATAGGAAACAAAGGTTATTTCCTACTTTTTCTAAATGTGTGAGGATGAACCATTAAGAGCGCCGCCTAGCTGAGTTATTTTGAGCATTATTGGTTCTAAAGTGACGTAGCTATTAGGGCGAGTGAAGCGCGTATCTAATGCCGCACACCGCAACGAGACAAGCGCTGGGACTTTATGCGAAGATCATATAAGTTTAACGCTGGATAATCTGTGGTCAAGTTTAGAGCACGAATCAGAGATTCACATGCATTCGGTTAGTACATTTTGAAGTACGGCAGTCTGAAAATACCCTTTTTTTAGCAACATAGGAGGGCTTCGAAACTGCAATGAGCGTGGTGTCTAAATAAAGGAATTTCGTCTCTGTTCGAAGTTTTTTCTTGTGCATGGGCACAGTGGGCATATGCGGAATAGTTTCGAATAAAAAGTGTTTCTCTGCACATTCGACACTCTAAATCTGAATTAGTGAATATTCACTTATTCACGCCAGTGGAGCAGATGGATGAAGCAGTGAAACTACTGTGAAATCGGTGACTATTCACTGTTTCCGTTCAAGAGTGCCAACATTCCACAAGTTAATAAGTGAATGTCCACACATTTTCCAGTAATTTTTCACTGATTCAATAAGCGAAAACTGTTCTTTGAAAACAACCGGAAAACGGTGAATATTCACTGATGCACTTGTGATATGTCGGCACCCTTAATAAAAATCAGTGAATATTTACTGTTTAAACAGTGACTATTTTTACTGACTCAAATTGTTTAAACTGCTCCATCCATCAGTGTGAATAAGTGAATATTTGCTAATTCAGATTTAAAGTGCAATTCATTTGAAGCGCGCGGCAGGTGACGCTCTTAAATAAATAAATAAATTAATTAATAAATAAAATTTTTTCACTTCAAACTTGGGTACGGCTGCGTGTGCTTGATTATATTCCGTTCTTTTGCGTGCTGGCCGTGTGGCAAGTTAACCAGAACATTTTGTCTGTAATATATCACGAACTTCTGTCGGAATTTCTCTCTTCCGTCCCATGTGTGCTACCGAAAACGTGTTCCAGCTTCATTAGGAACTAAAAGCTAGTTAATATATTGCCAGCAACTGTCATTAATTACCATCTGCATCCGTGTTTCGGGAACATCTTTTCAGATATTTTCGTGTTTTTTAGTGGCCAGAGAAATTTTCGAAGCATCTGGTCGATTCTGTTTTCATTAGACTGCTATTCCTGGAGCCTGCAGCGTTTTGATTTTGTGTATTTTATCGACCTGTTATTCAGTTCTCGGCTTCGAAAATAAAGAGAAAGAAAACTAACTCCACAAATTGAATTCAATTAAATAAATGAGTGCAAGAACTACAAAACTCCCTTTAGAACAAGAAAAATAAGGCCACATATTACGTACCAAAGTCTTGTGGACGTAGTCTTATGATTAAACATATTTTACAGCCTGGACGACCAGCTAAATCATAATTTGTATTTCGTTTACTTTGATATATGTATATCTGATATTGACGATTTCATTCACGATTAATCAAACACTTTTAAAAACAAGTTATTTTTAATGTTTCTTGTGATAAATGATCATAAACAGTTTTAAAAAATGTCTTGCAATATTATGTTTCAACATTCTGAGTTTTGATGAAGCGCTAATTTTTTTCTCAATGAAGTTATTTCTTTCTTCAGTCTACTTTGTCCTATGGTAATTAGTGGCTTAATTTTCTGGCAGTAGTTCCTATTTGATAATTTTTTTCCTGTATATGTTTTTGTTTAAAGTGTGCGATACATTTATGTCAGCCTTTCCAAGGTACTTTTTTTTCCCTGCTGGATCCGGGATATGGTTTTAAGATGTTCTGTGTAAGTCGCAATTTTGTGAGTGTGTCTTGTTTGTAGGGTTATGTGTATGTTACCATAATATTTTCAATCTTCGTTTTCTGATGTCTTAGACGATTACAGTCTGTATCCATTTCTGTTCTTTCGTAACCGAGATCTTAGAATTTTGCATTCTTCTTCATTCAAGCTATTTTGCAGATAACCTTTTATGTGGCGTGTAAGCGTGTAATCATTTTGCTATTGTACAAGGCGTCAGGTTTGAAAAAAGTATTTTAATGCCTAATTTTTTTGTGTGTGTATGCGAGCATACTCTTTTTGCAATATATGTTGTAGATTTTGTAGATTATATCGTAGGCTTTTCAAGTGTATTGATGCGAAGATCTGTTATATATATATATATATATATATATATATATATATATATATATATATATATATATATATATATATGTATGTGTGTGTGTGTGTGTGTGTGTGTGTGTGTGTACTATATAGCAGTGGTGTTCGGGTAAAGTGGTATATAGAGACCAGAAATTTCCGCAAAAAGAATTTGCAACACATTGTTTCAATAAATTCCGTGCACAACTGCAGCTATACTTCACGATCAGTGATTGGATGTTTATACTCTGAGGCGTCTTGATGTTCTAACCGCTAATCAGAGACGTGTTGTGTCACATTAACTTAAACCTGATTTGCTTAGTCGATTGGGCGACGCATGTTCACAAACACACGCTGCCCAATAGCCATGAATCAGTGCTGCAGATGCGTAAGGGGCGTCCAAACAATTTGTTGCAAAATTATATTCGCGAAAATTTCCTCTCTCTACTTATACCACTTTACCCGAACACCACTGAAATATACACACACACTCTCTCTTTCACTATTATAGGTACGAACGCAAGGGGCAAGTGAGGACAATAAAACAAGCAAATAATCCCAAAAACAAGTTTCCCCGATACGACGCATGAACAGGCGCAGTTATGCCAACATTAACAACACTTGCGTTATGTCTAGAGATGATTGTGAATCGCGGAAATTTTTAGGGCCAACAAACCCTTGAAGACACCGTGGTTTCTTGTGACACGTATGATTGGGTGATATACTTCTGACACAATGTAGCTGTCTGCACACCAATACTAGGTATAAAATATTACAATATCGGGATTATTATATGCTCAGTCAAATAGGGCAACAGCTTCACGTACAAGCGAAAGCCAGTAATCTTCTGGTAAGCTAAACATGTGTTGAAATCTAAGAAAAAATCAAGATTTCCCACGATAAACCACCATCTCAAATATTATACATAAATAAATCCAGTAAGCCGTACTGGAAAAGTGGAAAATTTAGGTTTAAATTAAGTTCTGTAAAATTTATTTACAATAATTAACTTAGCACGCCACGCGTGTCTCTCATAGACACACATAGTTCTTTGACTTGAATCCTGAATGCTTATGTCAAAGTCTAACGTAAATCTTATTTTCTCGTGTGAAGGGATTAAAAGCATTGGCAGACAAATGTCGCCGAGTAGAGTTTTTATAAAGTGTTCAGTTAACGAACGGACTGCAGTTTAAAACACTGTTAATTTGCGGATTCATTATAGGATAGGTTGCAAGTCAAGAACGTATATTTCACGGCCACTTCTACGATTGGACAATAGCTATTTGACACATCTTTAACGACTGTAAGTAATAAATAAATAATTGATTAGAAGGTATCTCACGCGATATCTGCTTGTACGGTTAGAAGCCAATGGATGAACGACTGAGGTCAGTGCGTGTATAGACCAGAGTAGTGTAAGTATGGTCACAGACTAAATAGTAATACAGACGTGAAATGACGTGGCGGCTCGTTTGATATAGGCGAACTTGGCCGCTTATTGGCTGCCCGAGGCTGTAGACTCCAGCCCCGTGTCTGTTTGGCTCCTGCATGTTACTACAGGTATCCTATTGGCCTGGCTGCCGACTAGCAGAGCAGCTGCCTCACGCTGATTGGCAGTAGGTGTTTCCGCCATGTTGCTGGCCAGGGAAGCCATTTTGCTGGCGTGTGTGACTGAGTTCGCCTTCCTGCCGACTATTTCACTTCTGTATTCCTAAATATTCTGTGGTATGGTATTGCCAATAGTAGGGCCCCAATATTTAGATCCTGCGATTTTTCACGAAAAGAATTCCGCAACAGTTTGTTTCAATGCCTTATGTGCACATATGAAGCTCTGATTCATGGTTACGAGCCGAATGTATTATTACTAGTGGCCGGAAAAATTAACGTGTTTACTGAGCTGTATGTTAGCCTCCAAGAATTTATGCGAAATCATGCAGAGAGCATCTGTTTAGGTAGCTTCTCGCTGACACAGAGAAATGGGCCTGTATTCAGCTACAGTTTTATTATTGGCTCAGCTAATTCCAGGAAGTGTCGAGTAAGTCAACGACCAATTGTGAACGTGATACCGGCATATAGTAGCTTGAATTCTAGCTTCTGCCTAAAAGAAAACGCGTTTTTTTTTTTCAGGTCTCTAATTATTGCACAGGCGTGGCTCCTTTTGACTGTGCCAACAGGAACAAGGTTACTGCGACACCACACGTCTGTGATTTTCAGGTAGAACCCTAGACGCTGAGAGTTACAAACAGCCAGTCATTGACCACGAAGCGCATAAGGAATTGAAACAAACTGTTGCAAAATTCTTTTCGGGAAAATCGTGGGCTCTATCTATATTCCATCCATAGGAACCGGAAAATTGCGTGTTTTCTTTTGGGTAGGTACATGTTAGGAGTCTTACAACTCTAAATTAGTTAACTTTTTCAATTGGATCTTGCCTTTTTTGACACCTTAAGGAGGGCAACGAGCAAATAATAAAGGATCAGCTAATTCATGGCTGTTGCATCACAGCCATCTTCAGTAGAAGGCCGCGGCTTTAGATCTGGCAACACTGGCAGGAAGGGTCATTTTAGCACTTCGTTTGTCTCGCCAAAGGCAGTGGCTTCCTCTGATTCGCCGTTATGTAGGACAGAATAACGAATCAGGTACAGCCACTGCCTTTGGAGAGCTAAGAAAGGTGTTAAAATTACCCTTCCTGGCAGGGTTGTCAGATCAGAGGCCGCGGCCTTCTACTAAAGATGGCTATGGTTACATGCTTGAAGCTAGCGAACAGTGGACACGTGAATTTTTTCGATCTCTGTTGACTTATCATTACAGGTCGCGATTCTCGTAAGGCTAGCATTCGCCTCCCACTAAGGCGGTCCGGGTTCGATTCCTGGCGGTGTCTGTACTCGGATTTTCACATGTGGGAATCGTGGCAAGCGATGCCGCTGGGTGTCCGTTTTTTTTTTTGATCTCCCGTTCCCCCCCCCCCCCTCTTTATTCCGACGCTTCTCCGTACTCACATGTCTGTCACCCCTCTCCAGCGCTAAAGACTTAGATGTTAAGTGATGACCAAAATTTCTTCACTTCGCTTTACATAGTCGATCACTATGAGTGAAACAGAAGGTTTCAATACAGTTCGTCCGCGCTGAAGACTCGGCGACGACATCGTCGTGTTGTTCGATGATTAAAGTTAACTGTTCACGCTCATCTCCTTTGTTTGCTGCCGCTGTCATTATTTATCGGGGGACGGTGCCTGGGAAGTACGTTCGGCGTTTGGGGTTTTCTTTTCTACGCACGCGGTCGTTATGAGAGGCGCTCTTCGGACAACGACCAGAAATCATGGAAACCCATGGTCGCTCCAGCCGGAACGAGGAGTGGGGCTGAAGAATAGCTGTGCGGCGCGAGAATTTACGCCGACGACGCAGCGTACACTGTCCCAAATTGAAAGCCCTCGAGGCGGGGGACGAACGAGGCGATATGGCACGCATTTCCTTGGCCGTGAATCAGTTGGAGGCGGGCGTAAATCCTTCCCCCCACGAGCGGGGACATCGCGTCTCCTCCATAAAGCCCCAGGAATATCGTTAGTTAATCGCGCCGGAATGGGCGTGGTAATGGCCCCTCCGCGCGCGCGCGGTTCGGCAGTCACCTCACGGGCTTTGCCCCGTCGACGTCCTGGGTTTCTCGCGGCAAAGGTTTATTGTCCGTGGGGAGTTCGAGGTGGGGTTGGGGGGAAGAGGAGGAGGTGCGCTTCTTTATTCAGTCGGCGGCCGGCGATTTACGGCCCTCCGAAGCGCCAAGTATTTTTATTGAAACCGAATCGAAAACGCGATGGGCACGGGCGATCGCGCGCGCTTCCGACGAGGCGATAAATATGTCTCCCCCTCCTTCCCTTTTCTCTGAAGTGATACCTCGCTGAAGAGAGTCAGAGGATGGGAAGACATTCGCCGCCCCGCCTCTGTTCCCGGTAGAGTATTTTGACAGAGAGTTGGTGCAGGAGAAGAAGAAAACTAGGACCGGTGTATAGGAAGGGGGTTCCCGTCAAACGGTGACGTATTTATAAAGCCCCCTCCCCCTTTTCCCACCTAAGTCCTCTTCGACAGACACGCCTTTAAGGCCCTCTCGCGCGCGGATCCAAATACATTTGTCAGGGAATCAAGTAGTCGGTGGGGATGGTGTGGGAAGGCTGCTCGGGCCACCAACTTGATGTCCCCCTTACCTCACCTCCACTATGTCCCGCCCTGCCAATCCGTTCGAGAACTCCCCCTACTCCTTAACGACCCGGACTGACTCCGTGGAGATGGGTATCTGGCAGCCAAGGGAGTGCGGGTTGGTTTTTATCTGCCAGATGGCCGGCGAGATTGGGAAGCCCCGCTACTCCCTCTGTCGTTATCTGATCGTCTTCGCGCGCGGGTGTTACCAAAACACGTTCGCCGCGACAGCGCCGCCGACGACTTCACGCCGGCGATAAATTAACAGCCGGCGGGCGCGGCGCGGCGTGTTTCGACGGCGACCACCTCCCTCGTCTCCCCTTCGCACGTCTTTAGGCTGTTATATTAAGTAACCTGTTGGGTTCAGGTAGGTTTGCTCAGACTCGTGAAGTGCAGTGAAGCGATTCTGCCCAACATATAGCCCTGGGGATATCAAAGATACGGATAAACATGTTACATTAGATGTGGCTCAATGCCTGTCGAATCTACATAATTTCTCTGTTCATCTCGGCGAGGCCCATATTACTATATACTGTTTAAGAGCACATTTAAGTGCCGTAAAGTGGGGTTACTTTGCACCATATATTTTTACTGTAAGGTGTGGGCTTTCATGTTTCTTCAACAGCGAGATCATTAGAGACGGTGACACAACTTAATACAAAGACAGGAGCTGGGAGAGGAGTCAGACATGGCCTTTGTTAAGGAACCATACCAGCATTCACCTGGAGCGATTTCGGGAAACCATGAAAAATCAAAATCAGAACGGCCGGAGCCTGGGATCGGATTCGGTCCTCGCGAATGCGAGTCCATCACCGTTACGCTTCCTCGCTCGGTTATAATTTTGTTGTAAGTAAAGGTTTAAAGAATCTTAAACTGTCAAAAAGTCGCCATTCCCAGCCACATTAATAAACAGTACTTTAAATTAACGTGTATCTTGGATCTTTCAAATAGAACGAAAATAATTTGTGGGTGCTAAGTTACTCACGGGGGTGCAAAGTAACTTCACTTTATGGTACCCTGAACTCTATGAACAAAGGTGTAGTTTCGTCATAAAAACAATTAAAAACATTAGTTCATAATTTTGTTCCTACACTTTATTCATGTAGCATTATACTCGTCTTCTCGATGCAGAAAATTGTTTTCTCCAAGTGCGTTATCATTAAAGGTGTCTGAGCAACGCGGAATGTAATTAAACACGTATATCTTTATCCTTGATCACGCCTTATAGGTAGGTAAGTGCCATTAACAGAGAGGATTCTCAGCGTTGGTGAAGAGAGGTATGATGGATGGAGCAGCGTCGGTGTGATTGGTACTTGGGCGAGGGGTAAGGGGCGAGATATAATTGAGAAAACACGCCGACAAGCGACCAACGGCATCGTCCAACACGATTCTCATGAGACAAAGTTTTGGTCGATCACCAGTTTGCATCTAAACGCCTGTAATGTATCCATGGTGCTGATATGATCGGAATTCAAAATAAGTTTAATTTTCATATTTCATGTGTTCGTTAAATATGTTACTAACTTTTACGATTTCTGCAAGTTTTCACAATGTATTTTATTTATATTATGCTAAATAAAGTATTTTGAATACAGTGCATTCAGTTTCACATCGTTATAGGTTTGGTTATGTCTCCTTTCTAAACTATTCTTTCTTTCTGAGTAAACAAATCTTCCATGCATATAAGGTGCAGTGCGTAAGTGATTCTTGCAGAAGTTAGTTTCACGAATCTCTACTGTTTTCACTATTGACGTATGTAATTTTGGTATTTCTCCTGGGTGCGTCGGTAAGTCGAAATTGTGTTTTCTACTTCTCTGTCAAGTGAATACATTTTGAATAGTGCTACCCTGAAAATTGACTTCAAAATGTAGTTTCTTTAAATAAAAAACAACGTACAACTTAATACAAATCAACAACACTTTGAGTGTTTTTAATACAATACAAGATCAAGAAGGTTTTAATTTTAACTAAAGAAATGAAATTGGATGTCGATTTTCAGGTTAGCATTTGCTCTTAACGGAAAAATCGAAAATATAGTTTCGAATAACTATTTGTTAAGCTGTTGCTCCGCAAAATTACACTCAGTTCTGAATCAATCTGTATACATAGGGCCATGAACTTATCGCGAAAATAATTCTGCAACAGTTTGTTTCAGTGCCTTACGTTCACACCTGTAGCTTTGCTTCATAGTTATTGGCTGTGTATCTTTGTGCAGCGACGTCTCCTTTTTGACTGAGCCAATCACAGCATCGTTACTGCAGCACCACACGTCTGTAATTTGCGGGTAGAACCCTAAGATACGTAGAGTTAACGAAGGTTTCAAAAGAGCTCACGTTATCCCGATCCACCCAGGGCTGGATCTCGGATTTTCTTCGCCCGGGGCAAGAATTGTCATTTGCTCCCCTCCCTTCCACCTCTTTTTCCATCAGTCCAACCAACCCAACAATAACTATACGTAAAAACAACCATATTGACTTTGAAGCAGAACTGCGGATGTGCACGTAAGGCACTGAAACGAACTGGGGCAAAATTCTTTTCTAGAAAAGTCCTGCGTATAGAGTATATCCAGATCAGACAACTTCACTACGGCAGTAATTAAGTAATGTGAGACTACCTCGTGCAAGCCACCTCACAATCCTACCACTTCCGATAATGCGATGGAGTGTCCCGACTAACTAGCAACTCCTTTCTCGTCGCATTTTTCCACTGGTGTGGTGAAGGGAACGCATTAACCCATGTCTGCGGAAGAGAAGAAAGAAGAATGCAGAAGTAATAATAATGTTTTACTGCCTGTGACTACAAACATCCTCATACCAGCACACGTACGCGAAGCTAGCGAACCTCATAAACTATTTTACCGTTCCTCTAAACTGCTAGGAAATAGATGCGGTCAGCAATACGCGTATTGCACTTTGAGCAGCTGTTTCCTAAACGGGTATTGGACACCTTTTATTGTACTGTCATCTTCTTGTTGGAAGGGTTAGGTAAGGCAAGTGCGCTTGACAGTTTTCGAATCGATCGGAGTGTTTTATGGACTTTCTTTAGTGTTCTCTTACGGCAGCAGAAAATAACTGTAATGTTCTTATATTTCCGCTTAAAAGAAATATTTCATTAAAACAACCATTTTGAGATATGATTAAATGAAGAGAAGTCATAACCCAGGCAAAATTGTTCATGCTGCTTAAATTACATTTCAAACGCTACATAAATGGAAATTTTGCATGACACTGGCATCGTATTATATAGCCATTGTATGATAAATGAATATTTTATCATTGAAGTAAATTTTTCACAAACACATTGGCACATACGGAAACACAACAGAAAAACGTCCCAAAATAAAACAAATCTATCATAGTGTTATGATAAAGGAACCGTAGCACGAGTCAAAAAACGCCTGTTTGAGAATACATTTTTCACAATAGAACCTTTATTGTGGAAATCATAATATTTAACAGAATGAAACATGTTTTTGGTAAGACGGTTCAGTACTAAACTGTGTGGTAATCGTTACTATTATTGATATACTTATTACAATCTTATTTTAACTTTTTTTAAATAGTATAAAATTTATTTTATAATTCCTTCTAATACCATCACATTTGATTGGGCGTCGCACATTACTCCTCATCTCATGAAAAATTGAGAAATCATAAATGAAAAGAGTTCACCTTTCCGGAATAGCTTCAAAATTAAAAGCAACATGTCACAACACGTTTCAGCTTAATTATGACATTGGTGTCAACGCAGCGGTCTGTAGACTGATGAAAACATATAAGGAAAACCAAATAGCAGTAATTGTAAAATATTTGGTATTTTAGATGAGCTTGCAGACGGAGAAACGAAGTCATCATTCAAACATTTTCCGTCAAAATTTACATGACATTTTCTGTGGTTTCTGTGTGCCTTGGTACATGAATCCTATGAGCGTATCATGGAAGCACATTTTTCATATCTGTTATAGATAGCACAGTGATTTTGGGGCGAAAATATTTTTGTACCTTTTGGTTCATTGCATTATGTGCACATGTGAAGTTCTATTTCATGGATGCTTGTATTATAATTCTACTGGCAAATCATAGACCTTTGATATCATAACTATTTTCTGATTGGTTGCAATCAAAAGAGAGAAGTCGATGAACAAATACACGCTGCGAGTAACAACGAAGCAGAGCTGACGATGTGCACGTAAGGCTTTGAGACAAAATGGTACAAAAATCTTTTCACTAGAGACTCGAGGCTCTAGTTATAGACATCTCGATGTAACACGTGCACATCAGTTATGCGTCAAACGTGCTGTGGATCATGGACGAACAGTCATTATTTTTCAAGAAGCACAAATATTTAATGCAAAGCAGTTTCTGGTAGCTACAAGTTATGGTATAGTAAGTGGGCTTTACGTCTCATTGACAGCGAGGTCATAATGGACTGTGATACACAACTCGGTATAATGACAGGAGCTGAGAGAGGAGTCGGTTATGGCCTTTAATGAACCGTCCCAGCATTCACCTGGAGCAATTTAGAGAAACCATGTAAAACCGAGCTCAGGATGGCCAGTACAGGGGATCGAACCCGAACCCTCCCGAGTGCGAGCTCAACGTGTTATCGTTACGTCACCTCACTATGTCTCTACAAGTCATGCATTGACATGTGTTAGTCTGAAATTCTTTAGCTACCACAAGGTATAACACGGATATTCGATGAAATAATTTTGCGTTGCTAAGTACTTCCAGACGAATATGAAAATCCACAAATAAAGTGATACGGAATGATGAGGTGCCAATCTCCTGAAATTTTTAATGAACGCTTCTGAATTAGTGTTTCTGTAACAAATACTACCGTAGCATTATTATAGACACAGAGAGACATTAATAAAGAAATTTATGATTTACACTGCAACATATGCACCTATACATGCACTCATACGTAAAGTTAATGAACAAATTTTCAATAATTAAATCGATTATGTTGAGTGGTAAAAGGTAGCAATGATTCATCAAAAATATGTAGGATATGCTGCCTATATGAACGAAATCCATGCCCCAAAAAATAGTAAATGCAAAACATTATGGCGTGATTAAAAGTATCCTTAGTATGTTTCTTATTGCTATACCGATTGCTAGGGATGGTAAATTTTGCAAATATATTATTTCAACATCGTGTTTCAATACTTAACATGTACATCTGTGGTTCTTCTTCATAGTCAGTAACTGGTTGTTTTCAACTCTTCATGTTTTTGTTTTCTACCTTCAAGTCACCCACGTGTGGTGTCGCACTAACCTTATTCTGTTACGCACAGGTAAATGAGAGACGACTCAGTTAAAAGACGCACGCAGCCAGTAAACCCGAAGCAGAGCTGTAGATATTCGGGTAAGGTTATGAAACAAGCTGGTGCAAAAACTTTCCGAGAATTTCCTGGATCCCTCCCAACTGCTCATGACGGCATTCATTAACATTTGTGGGAACATTAATTATCATTTATGACCTGAAATCTTGGCGTTTTCTTTGGGACACTACACAGTAAAAAAATTGCACATTTACAAGGAAAATCTTGTAAACTAATATCAGAATTGTATCAGTTAGGTAATAAAAGTGAGATGTCAGAAATATTTTAAAGTGGTTACAAATATTCTGGTCACCTTTAGGAACTAGTAAAATAAATTTTAATGAGCAAATTTTTCGATTTCAAACAAAATAAACCTAGGAGCCCTGTCACATTTTACAAAAACATTTCGTACTCTTACAAAAAAATTTTTTCGAAAATAGTTTTCAAAAATATTTTTTGTAACAATACAAACAATTGTTGTAAAGTCAACCAGATATTAGCTGTAAATATACAAAATTTGTTAGTAGATTTTCAGAAATGTTTGTAAATTTACAAAGAAATTAGCAAAAGTACAAGTTTTTTTGTAAAATTTACATAACACTTTTGTAGTGTTACAAAAAACGTTTTTTGGAAACAGGTTTCCAAAAACCTTTCTGTAAAAGGACAAAAAAATTTTTTTACTGTGTAACTAAAATTCAAATTCAGTTGGCTTGTTAAAATCATCCTGGAGAGCGCTTGGTCAATAATATTAAAGCAGGTAAATGGAGGCCAAATCGTGTTGCATCACTGTGTCAGGACTCAGCCAATGAACAACTGTTAATATTCTTAGAGGCTACCGTATAGGTAAGTGACCCTGCGAATATTTCAGGCAGCTATCACTATACATAAGACATTAGTAGAGACACGCGATATTCGCGTTATTTTCTGCCAGCAGATTAAACTCCACATACCTGCAGACTTGTTCGACATTTCCAATTGTCTTATAGCGACGTGGCGAGCCACGTAGAACGCTTGTGACCAATTGTTAGAACTTCCATGGTAGAGTGACTATCCTCCTGTTATGCTGTCATACATGTAACTCACACAACACAATATCTCGTAGTCAGTGTGAATACACAGAGGAAAATATTGTACCATTACCAGAAAAAGCTTGTAAATTAACGTCAAACTGTTTGTCAGTCTAGGAACTTCAAAAATAATGCCATAGGACAATAAAGGGGTATACATTTTCCAAAAGAACGAGTGTAATTAATGATCATGTGCAAAGTGTACGCTATGAAACAAAATTATGTTCGAGGGCTTGTCTCATTTTAAAAAATGTTACATAGTTTTGCAAAAAAAAATGGATTGAGGATACCAAAACATTTTTGTGTCACTTTAAATAACTGTAGTAAAATATCCAAAAATTGTTTGTTGAAGTGTAAAACTTGTTTGTTAATGTTTACAAATGTTTGTAAATATATGCATAATGCATAGTTACATGTATTTCCCGTAAATTTTACAAGCAAAGTTCTAGTCTTTTGCAAATATTTTGTTTGCAGAAGTACATTTTTTGTTGAATTCACCTCAATCCAGATAATTTTGCAAGGAAAAATTGGGATAGGTCACGTTGGCTTAACGTGGAGGCTACGAAAATTATATTAACTTCGTAACATTCACCAACGGAAAATAATATATGATAACTCAATTGTACCTTTCGGTATTTTTGCTCTTTTACTGAGTAATGTCACATTGCTAACCATGCAATCGCAATTAATGTTCACAATTTATAAGCACGTCCTTTGCCCAAGATTTTGTTACGACAGAAATAAGTTCCGTTTAAATATGAGCCAATAATTTTTGTTTTCAAGTTTACACTGACAGCAACAAAAATTGTGTTACTGTTAACATAGTTAAGTGGTTAAATGATTATCTTTATGATATATATATATATATATATATATATATATATATATAAATGGTTTCCATTATTTACCTACTATATTCCGATTTTGAAATTACTTGTAAGTTAGGTCTCTACAGCAATTTCAGACTTCCTTGATTTGTTTCTTCATTATTTGTTGTTCATTTTCTCGTGCTTAGCCTTTTTTTGTAAGTGTGGATTTTTCTTCTACTCAGCAACATTCTCTGGCATTGACGTATATCCAACAAAACAATTCAGTTTCTCACAGATAACTGTAGATTTTTAAGGTATTTTATGTTCAAAAATTATATTTTAATTGCTGAAAAATAAGTCATGCGCTATAGTCACCGCGCCAACTACGGTACCAGAAAGCAGCCAAGTATTACCGACTAAATGATTGCCTTGGTTTCGGGGGTTCGCTGTACAAAATGCAGGCACCGTGTTCTTCTCAAGATTCACGGATGAAGAATCGTCCCAATTACCTGACTGTATGAACTGACCAAACTCTCGCTATCAAACCGTGGAGTAAGAGAGACTTTCGTCAGCGCTCAACATCGAGGACTTTAGGTCTAGTGGGATGTGACATGAGGTGAGTATGGAGCAGCGCCGGAATTGAAGAGGAGGGGGTAACAGAGATTTCCAAGAAAACCTGCCAACCCGCAGCAGCACTGTCCTGCACGATTCCCACATGCAAAAATCCGGGGACCAACCTCGCCTTAGAGGGAGGCCACCACGCCCACCCCCTCCCTTAAGACCGCTGAAAATCCACACATAATTTATGAAACCTCTGTGCATCTGGTTAAAGTCGGGCCTTATGTGCACTCTGCACACACATAACAGTGAGACAATTTTTAATAAAATAAAACAATAGATACCCTAGTGTACTGACGGATTTTCATTAATATTCTTGAGAAACCTCATTTACACTAACAAAACGGCACCACATCACATAGAAACCAACGTAAACTATTTTCGTTTTCCTTTAGGCACAACCTAGAATTCCAACAACTGTAAAGTTCGTGTCGCTTTCGCAATTGGTCATTGGTTTATTTGATATTTAAATTAAGTTGCTGAGTCAATTTATAGAATTTACTAAATGCATGGCCATACCACTGTGTCAACGAACAGGTAGTGAACAGCTGCTATCTGCCAACGAGTCAGTGAACCCACGAATTTTTCTAGTCTCTAGACTCGTACATCAAACATCTCTAATTGCAAATTTATCTTACAATCATATTATTTCCAAATACATGAAGCCACTGAGATCTGTACAGTTGAAATAATTTCCCTGCTTCTTCCTATTGATATGAACCACAGATTTTTTAGAAAATATGTTTGCACCACCTTGGTTCAGTGCCTTACACGCACGCTTGTATCTCTGCATCGTGGTCAGTGGTTGGATGTTCTAACCCTTTGAGTTTAACCACAAATCACAGAAATTCTATGCGGCACAGATATATGATAGCCATCTATGCCCAATGACACATGTGCTAACAGCCGTGAAGCAGAAGTGTAGATATGCACATAAGGCACTGTTACAAGTTGATGTAAATATTTTTTACCAAAATCTAGGCTCTCTGCATATGGAGTCACATAAAGGATTTGAGCTAATTGCTCATACAATGACCGATTTGTCTATCAACATTTCAAATGAGATCAACGGTATTAACACGAACATTCTCCTATAAGCGTTCAGTAACTTGGAAGAAGGATATTTTCAACATTTTCTATAGAAAGGTACCTGAAAATATCGCGTTTTATTTTGGGCTCAAGCTTGTGTTCAACGAGCTGTAAGTTCATGTCACTTTGACAACTGGGCCTTAGGGGGCTGAACTAATGATAAAGAAACAACTAAATGTAGACCCAATCATGTGATATCACGGTGTCTGCGAGCAGCCAACGAGCAGCTGCTGTGTGCTTCAGTATACATTTATTCTTGGAGATTGGCCTACAGGTCAGTGAACAGGCAAATTTTCTCAGTTTCTATCAGTAGCTAGAGATGATGGATTGATGGTATATCGTGAAAATGTTTTGTACCAACATACCCCTGAAAACGCTGTAGTTTCTTACGACAAACATGATTCGATGATATACTTCTGACAAAACGTAGCTGTCTTCAGACCAATAACAGGCATCAAATATTACAATATCCGGACTCTTATTGGCTTAGTCAAATAGGATAACAGTTCCACATACAAGCTTAAAGCCAGTAATCTTCTGGTAAGCTAAACGTGTATTGAAATCCAGCAGTCAAGTTTTCCTGCGATAAACCATCATCTGTATCTAGAGAACATGTATTCTTTGGGACCCCTGATTTTCGCGAAAAGGATTTTGTTCCACTTTGTTTCAGTGACTTACGTGCACATCTTCAGATTTACTTCATGGTTATTGGTAGCGTGTCTTTGTGAAATGATGTCTCTCATTTGACTTCGCCAAACACAATAACGTTACTACAACGTCACAAGTCTGTGATTTGCCAGATAAACCCCAAAACACGTCACAGCTAAGACGTCCAATCACTGATTATGAAGCAGAGCTGCAGGTGTGCACGTAGTTACTGAAACAAAGTGAGGCAAAATTCTTTTCGCGAAAATCATGGGTCCCTGTATATTCTCCCAAAAACACTAATTATGGTGGGGTTTACAAACTGTATTCGAGCCTGTGGTAGCATTTCAAAGTAAACTGTAGTAGATCCGCATATAAACTCTGGTACCGTTGGTACTTTGGCTCAGGTCGCGTTACTAGGAAATGTACCCTACTGACGGGAGACTGTACCTGTCCCTACAAGTCAAATGAATCCACGAAAAATTTAAAGAGTTGTATAAAGTCACTGACAGGAGCCGCGGAGTTTTTCACCCGTGTTTTCATTGCCTTCCCTACACATCTGCATTTACACTTTGTGGTCAGTGATTGGACGTTTTAACTGTCGACACGAGTGTCTTTGGGTTCTACTCGCGAATCACTGACGCAGTAACCTTATTCTTATTGGCACATTTAAATGACAGACGTCTCTCTACAAATACACGCTGCCAGTAATAATCAAACACAACATTACATGTGTCTGTAAGGTGCAACAATCTTTTCCCAACAAACTGGGATCCCTAGTCGTTGATGCCAAGTACCGTTTCCATTGGAACATATTTACTCATTCGCCACTGGTTTGCACAAATCTTCTTTAAACAAATTATTTATCATAACTAGAGATGATGGTTTATCATGAGAAATCGTGACTATTTGCTGGGTTTCATTGTACGTTCAGCTTATGAAAAGATTACTGGGTTTAGCTAATACTTGGAGCTATTGCACTATTTGACTGAGCAAATAAGAATCCTGCTATTGCAATATTTGATGCATACAATTGGTTTTCAGACAGCTTCGTTGTGTCAGACGTGTATAACCCAATCATACGTGTCACAAGAAACTTCAGTGTTTTCAAGGGGATGTTAACAAAAAAATATCACGATATACCATCATCTTTAATCATAACGTGTTGTTTCCGTTTAAATTAGCTACTCCTGTACACACGAGCATAATCGTCTGACGGCTAAGTTCAGCGAGAGCCAATGCCTTACGAGAGTCTAATTTCAGATTCATACAACGGCCGCGCTTTACGTCTTCTTCAGTCCCGTTGGGCGTGGTAAATCTTAGCTTCGCGTGTACGTGACGTCATGCAACGTCCTGTCTCATTTTGTCCTGCCTGCAGGGGCGGGCGTTTCGGCGCGCCCTTTCGCCAGGTGTAAGAATTACCTACCCCCTTCCTCCCCAGCCATCACACACTCCCCTTTTTCTCGACCCACACAGACAATCATTCATCGCAGGAGGGCACAGCACTCGCGGGTACGTGCGTCTGGGCGTAGTTTCAAGCCGCGTCAAATGGAATAAAGCTGTAGCCCGCACGTATTATTACCTCGGAAGATGCCCCCGCCCTTCACCCTCCACTTGACCCTGACGACTCACTCGATGCACGCTCTCGCGATGGAAGTTCCGTCTTTGCAAGCTTGATACACTGTTGCCAAGTCTAGATTCGTGATTTTATGAATCCTCTCATTGGAGAAACTCATTTCGTCAATATTAGTTCATTGTGTATCTGCCCAATTTTTTGTTTATTTTAATTAGATTTTAACAACGGTATTAGACATAAGTTAACGAACGTACAATATATTTATTCAAATTCGTAGAAATCGGAAAGCCAGAAAAGATAAGTAAAAAATATCAACTCTAAAAGGTCGTACTGACAGTTTTTGAACAAATGTGTTTGTTATTTTGACATGTTTCAACTAGACCCAATCTCTTGCCTTTACTTTAAGTTACAAAATTCCTTCAAATCGAAGTCACAAAATTACTGCTTCTCAAGAACGCATAATACTTCCATGATGCTTGCTCACAATTCCGCAAAACCGGTTTTATATTATTGCTTTTTATAATGTTTGTGTGCGTGGCCTTCTCCCTGCTCCCCAATTCCATTATTTTTAACTTACTAATTCGTTAGTTATAGTTATTCGTACTCGGTGCATAATCTATATTTTTTTGTTTAGCGAGCTCATGTGGTAGGCTATTAACAGGTGTTACAACTTGAAGGTACTAAGTTATATCTTAGTAACCATATATTCTTGCTAAATTCTATGTTATCACAGATCATCACCTAATGGTTTAATTAAGAAGGAAATCAATTTATAGATCCACCATTTAGCTTGCTCGAGTATTTAAATATTTTAAGCAATATTATCGGAGCTACCGGACTCCTTCAATCAATGTTATGGGTTGTTATTTCGTTGCGTAATCTTTTTTTCCCAATTTGATGAATTATTGATATTCTTTTAGCCTACTTTCCGACGGAAAAAGTAGGCCTATGAGATCACCTTTCTCTGTGTGTAGGTGTGGGTGTCTGTGCGTATGTTGGTGTGTGTGTGTCCCCTTAAAACTTTGGAAGCAGTGAACCGAATTTCATAAAACTTTGTATGCATACAGCGCATAGCAACCTGACTTTACATTTACATCTCGTTTAAGCCCTTTTCATTTTCCAAATGGCCGCCATTTTAACATTTTTTGATTAAGCTAGACATCTGAAGAACCGTATTTTAGACATTCATCAAATTTGGTACACATATGCAGCATAGAAAGCTGAGTTGACTTTTGCGTATTTCGTTTATCATGTGCTCATATTTTAAAAATGGCGGCCATTTTTATATTTTTAACACAGTATTACATATCTTAGGAAATATTTTTAAAAAGTTCACCAAACTTACTACATATATACTACATACAAGGATGACTTGACTTTTGTGTATTTCGTTCATCCTGTGTTAAAATTTTCAAAATGGCGGCAATTTTTATAATTTTTAGCATATTATTACCTGTCTTACGTTGTTTTTCAGAATTTCACCAAACTTGTTACATGTATACTACATACAAAGCTGGCTAACGTTTGTGTGTTTCGTTCATTCTGTGTTGATATTTTTAAAATGGCGGATATTTTTATATTTTTAGCACACCATTACATATCATAAGAAATATTTTTTTAGGAATTCACTAAATTTGGTGCACATATTCGAAATACATAGCTGACGTTACTTTGTTCATCCTGTGTACACTTTTTCAAAATGGCATTCATTTTCAAATTTTTTTTCATATTTTTACAAATCTTAGGAAATATTTTTCAGAAATTTCATCAAAGTTGGTTCACATACACGTATAGTAAATACAAAGTTGACTTTACGTTTGTGTATTTCGGTCATCCTGAGTTCATGTACTCAAAATGTCATCCATTATTATTATTATTATTTAGCATAGTGTGTCACATTTCAGGAAATATTTTTCTGACTTTCATCAAATTTAATTGACATGTAGGAACTAGTAAGATGACTTGAATTTTGTAAAGTTTATTAATTCTGTTTTAGTTTTTTCATAAATACGCCCATTATTTTTAGCTTGATATAACTGAGATTATTATTGTTATTATTTTTTTTTTTTTTTTTCGATTTTTAATAATCTTGGTTCTTATATACCGCTTGGAAATTTGACTTCACTTTTGATTGCTTTTTTCGTTCACTTTGTATTAATATTTTTAAAACGGTTGTTCTTTTTATATTTATAATAATTTGACACATCTGAGAAAGTATTTTTTTTTTAATTAGTACACTTTTACTACTTAGCATACTGGCTTGACCTTTGTGTACTTCGTTTATCATGTGGTCATATTTTTATATTGGCGGCCATTTTTCTATTTTAGCATGGTATAACAAATTTAAGGAAATATTTTTCCCAATTAATTATTCTTGGCACGCATATTCTACTTAGTTGACTGGACGTAGTTCGTTCATCCTTTGGTAATATTTTGAAACTAGAAACTAGCGGCCAGTTTTATCTTAAGGATTCATTAATATCTCAGAAAATTCGTTTCCTATTTTTAATTAGGTATGTGTGAATTACTTAGTAACCTGTCTTATCTTTTGTATATTTCTTTAACACATGTCTAAATTAATATTATTTAATATTCCTAGATGTATGAAAACGATTTTAACTTCCAGGGTTAATGTGCACCCACTTTGAGGAAAGCAGGCTTATAATTTATTCTGGTAATGTCTTTTTTTTTTTTTTTTTTTTTTTAAAGAAAGCCTGGCTTGAAATAAGAAAGTATACGTCATGTTTCAGAAAATTTTAGACTGATTTAAAACCAAACGTTCGGTTTTCACGTTTAATGATCTTAATAATTTAATTTAGTATGACAAATTATTGTAAAGTAGCGAATATAGAAGCTAGCACCTGCTAATTTAATGATTTGGGTATGTCTTACATTTAGAAATTTGAAAATTTTGCGGATCAATTTAGGGAAACGTTTGTTCCCAAACTTACATACATGTGAGACGTGGATAACTGTTTTTGACTCGTCTAAGAGGTATCTGAACCAATAGCAAACCTGCATGAAAACACACTGGAGCGTCAGCCAATGAACAAGTTGTTGAGGACAGAGAGTACACGGTAATGTGGAGGCCAGCCGGCTGGTCGTTGAACCCGCGAAATTTACAGGTCTCTGCTTACATATAAAAAACTATCCCTATATGTTAAATCTACTCTAACTAAATATTAATTTTTGACATCCAACCAACGTAGCATTGCATTTGGACAGCTATAATATTATTTATCCGCCATTTAGGAAGATATAACTTTGTAAATAATAATTACGTGACAGATTCCTGTATAAAATTAGTGTGCAATAAAACTACAAGTAACGAATCTAAACGGGTACGTCTTCCACATCAGAAGACGCAGTATAGTCAAAATGACGGCTACAGAGTAGGGCATATGTGAAGATAATTTGTATTGTCAACTATAACGTTTGAAGAATTTTCTCCAAACATGTCGTGCTAAAAGTAAAAATCACACAGGCCAAATATAATAAAACGTAGCATCTTCGAAGTCGAAATTTTGTAACACGTCATTTCCGGAAGAAATGTTTTTTTTTAACAATTTCATCGTTAAAAACTGGGACGATTCCTGCCAAATTTGTCGGTGTAATTTACCGCGAGGAATAGTTGACAGTTTCTTGAGTCTAGTGTTGTTTTTACGTACCCGACTTTCCGTTCCTTTTGACTGCGCCAGTAAACATTCTGGCATCGCACTAGGCTATTGAACTTTTGTAGTTCTGCTAACAATTAAAGTATGTCAAGTAGACCTCGTCCAATTTCATAAGGTGCTACATGCTACCGTGTTTTAGAGGATCTTTAGACACCAATTTTTTGCGGTTTTTCCATTTTCGCTATTAATATTGTGTAAGGAAATGCTAAAAAAAATATGTGTTAAAATGGTTGAGACATTAAAAAAAAATTGGTAATGTAGCTTTTATATACTGGTTTAGGCTGGAATAGCTGTCATACGGTGTACCAAGCTTCAGCCTGACTTGATATGCAATGATATGTAGGTCTGTAACTAGGGAATGAAAATTTCACGATTTCAATCTCCTGAATGTTAGAATCTAATGTCTTATGTATACCCTAGCACAGTATATGCAATAGCATTATTATCTGCTGTTCCAGTAAGCAGCAGCTAATGGAGAAGTGGCCGGGGCTTGAACATGCACAGGACACTGAATTCTAACGTGTAAGTTATTGAACTCGCCTCTGTCTATAACCCGCATCAAAAATTCTAGCGTGCATTTTATTCCGTCCGTTATTTCGTAAGAATCTGTCTCTTTTTAATAATAGTCAAGTTTTAACGTAATATCTTTGTAGCCATTTCACCAATTCCGGCAGAAGTTTGGAATGTTTGTTAACCCATGGAATTTTTTTTTTGTTAAAAATAACGAGGGTAAAATAGTCCTAAAATGTTGGCTTTGGAATTACTTTAAAATAAATTCCGCGGAAGCTAGTTGAATTCTTTGTCTTAATCGGATCTAAGGAAAAATACAAATGAAGACTTGGCAACACTGCAAGATCAACGCCCGCACCGCCGAGGGCCTATCTACACAGGGGCGGTCATTATCGATTGGTGAATTCGCCAAGGATCGTTTGGAAGTTCGTGATTTTTCATTTCACCTCTTGCCGCCCTTTTTATGCACAATTCTGCCACCCACATCACACCCTAACCTCCTTCTTCACCCCCCATGGTCGCCCCTGGCTGTAAGAGAGATGTCTTCGGGGTATCCACGATTAATAGAGATGGAAAAATTTCGCAAATGCAATGACCTACAAGCTATAATCCATTGTACTATGCAAACTCGAGCCCCGTATATTCGTTCATTGTCTGCTGTTCCACCGAGAGGCAGCTGGTGGACCAATAGTCGGGGCTTGAGTTTGCATAGGAAATTTGATTCTAACATACAGGTCAATGAATTAGCGAAATCCCCCCACCTTTAACGACTAAAAATCTCCTCCTACGTGCAAAACATCATCCAATTGTTTCGCCTCTATAAAACATGTTCAAAGGTCCATAACAGTGTTTTGAACCTTTAGAAATAAATTTGGGCAGGACATAATAGTGAAACTGTAAAATAAAATAAAATCGTTTTATTATTTAACAGTTAAATTTCTTAATAATCCACGACTAAAGTACACTGACAATAACTTAATAAATTCTGCTTTCCGCACCAATGGATAAACAAATTTTTTGGACTTTACAGCGTGGTCCCTTTAAGAGTGGGTGGTAGGTAAATAATAGCCGAAAACATAAATTGATTTATACTCTTTTTTCGAAGTCAATATAGATAAAATATTCAATGACAATCCTAGATAATGGTACTTGTCAACTTTATGAGTAAATATTTATCCAGAATTACTAATTCGTTACGCGTTATCTCTTGCGCCGCAGTTAAATTGCACGAGGTTCCGGCGTCAGAGATTGTGCCTCAGAAGTTAGCAACACTGGAAACAATTTTGTTTAAAACGTTTTAAAAGGGTTGCTATTGTTTAATTTTCGCAAATTGGCTTCAAGAAACCTACAGTTATAGATTAATGATTTTAGCGTTGAATTATGTACCACGCCCTCTTAATATACAATTTTAAGATTGACTACGAAAACAAACAAAAATACAGAAGCATGCCCTGGACGTACGTTCAGTAAATGAAATAGTAGGGTGATAGCTGGAAGTCCAATACGGAAAAGCCAACGACCAAATCACTGCACGCCGTCTTCGCGCTCCGAGCATAAAGGCGTCACGTTGTTGACGCACAAGCCAGTATAGACCGTATCGCTTCCTGTGTTTCCGCTCTTATGGCAAACCGTGTGCTATAGGTACAATCCTTCAGCCAATAAAATTACGCCATCACATGCAAGATAACCGGAAGTTTCGCGTGTGTCTATTGAATGTTATCACAGAACACAGTCGGTTGCACTGGACGAAAATGGTGAAACTCTACTTTCCATAACATTCTAGCGTTGTGCACTTAATAAAATCTGGACGGTTTTTACCTTTGTACATACGAATCACAAACGTTCGGTAGCGCCGCACCAGTCGAATTGGATATTCAAGAATGGCAATAAATTCGGTCATGCACACGTAGCATTGTAACCTGCAAAGAGTCAGTTTCCCGTCATAAATTCGTATATATTTAACAACCAGTTTTGAAATGATTGGAATCAACTGCGGCTATTCTGGCTTTAAAATGTACTACTCTCGAAAGTTGTCAGAGTTGTCAGATTTTGTCAGCTCCTGACTTGAATACGTAGCCAACTCTAAGTCACAGGCCAGCCACAATAAAAAAGAAAGAGAATCGCAATACATATTTGTACAGTTCCATAGTTCAATAACTGAAGTAACAACCAAAGTTAAAAATAACAATTTGGTCGTAAATTCTTCATGTAAGGAATTTCACAAAAAACACAATAGTAAGGTCAGATTTGTATGCAGTATATGTGTACCAAGTTGGATGAAATTCTGAATAATATTTTCTAAGAAATGCATACTATGATAAAAATGAAAACGGCCGTCATTTCGAAAATATGAACACAGGATGAACGAAATACAGAAAAGTAAAGTCAGCTTAGAATGCAGTATGTACATGCACCAAGTTTGATGAAATTCTGGAAAATATTTCCTAAGGTATGTACAGTAATACTGAGCTAAACATATAAAAATGACCGCAATTTTAAAAACCAACGCTCGATGAACGTAATGCACATAAGTCAAGTAAGCTTTGTATGCAGTATAAGTGTACGAGGTTTGATGAAATTCTAAGACACGGCTCGTGAGACACAATGCGACTCCTTTGTACTTTTTAAAAAATTTCTGAAAATGATAGCAATTTACTTCGTTTGTGGCAATTTTTCCACAAATATAAAAGGCTGTTGTGTGCTTTTAAATAATTTAGCATATTGCCCCTACTATCTAATTTCAGTATAAATGATTTCATTCGAGTAAGACACTTGGTTTTTGTTATTACTATTTTCCCGTAACTTGAGAATTCTGAATTTGGCATGCTGTTATGAAAAACTGTTGTGACGTGCACAATGATTACCTTACCATGTATCAGTAGCAATAGCAATTAATCAGTATAATTTCTGAATATCACTATTAACAGGTCATGCGACCATTCATTCTCCTCAGCATCATGTCACGAAGCCGATGGAACTATAATGGAAAAGCAATAGTCAATGTTACTGTTTATATCTTGATAAAACTAAAATGTGCATGTTTCGTCTCTGTAGAAGGTGCAGCTTCTGAGCGGCAGCCTGGCTCCTCACCCCCACCATATTTCTACCAACCACCCTTAGCTGTTGGTTGGAGAGGGGAGAGTGCCGCCTGTACAAATTAAGATGCAAATGTTAATTATTATAATAGTAAGTAGTATATAAGAAACATTAGGATTTAGGAGCCTCAGTAGGTAATTATTGTCAAGTATAATGAGGGAATATTAATGTGAAAATGAAATCAATGCGGCAATGACAAGTATTTACTGTCCTCGAGGGGCGGGGCTGTTTTAAAAAGCTGGCTCCTGATTGGCCCAAGGGAACCAAAGCCTGCAGGACAAGTGGCGGGGGTTTTGGCACCAAACAGGAGCAACGCGGGGGAGTTGAACGGCAGAGAGAGAGACGTCGGGAGACGTGTGAGGACGACGGACCGGGGTGTTACCGCCGGGCGTCGACTCAAGCGACGCGACGCGGAGTAGAGGCAGAGATTTTAGAGCCAACTGACAACGAACCGGGGTGTTACCGCCGGGCGTCGATTTGGGCGTCACGACGCATTAGGGTGCTGTAGAGCCACGAACGGCGAGAGACATGGGGTGTTACCGCCAGGGCAGATTCGCGTGTCGCGACATTAACAGTCGTGTGGGCGGAATTTAAACCGGGCCGATAATTCCACGCCAGGAGAGGACAGTGACGACTTGTTATCCGTCAAAATAGGACTGACTGACTTGTATTTACTCTTGAACATCACCAGTAGCAATTAGTAAGACACGTAAAGGATTGCAAGGAGAGGCACGTCGCACTATGACAGCTAAATATCTTTATAAGTGGAAAATGTAGTCACAAGTAACGTCTATAAAACGAATACTACGTCAAGCAAATATCGAATTATGTATTTTTGCCACGTGAACACCCTTAATAAAAAAAACGTTAGACGTGATATATGAAAGTACTGCACGTGTACAAAGTTTGATGAAATTAGATACACTGGTTCAAAAGTTTTTATGGGGGAGGGGTGGGGTGGCACACACGGACACACATACACATACACGCACACACACAGACACTCGTAGACAAGGTGATCTCATAAGCTTACACATTTTCCTTCGTTAGTAGGCCTATAATATAATTGTATTAAAACATATTAATAGACAACGTAAATACGTAAACACGTTATCTAATTATGTGAGTTTTAGAATTCCGACTGAAAATTTTTAGTGACCTATTTGCGTTGACGATGTAATTTTCTCTTAAAACCATCCAAGTGTGAAAATGTCATAATTGTGTATTTGTAAACATATGATTAGCTTTGTAGGCGTTACTATAAACTATAGTCAGATGGAAAAAAAATTACATACACAGTTAGAGATCTCTGTTTTTAGTGCAAAGATTTTGGACCATATTGTTTCAATGCCTTATGTGCACACCTGCAGCTTTGCGTCGTGGTCTGTGATTGGATGTTTATAACTCTTAACCCGCCTTGGGGTTCTACTCGCAAATCACAGAGTGCCACAGTCGAATAAGCGACGTCTCTAAACAAAGACATACTGCCAATTACTGTGAAGTAGAGTTGCAGATTTGCACGCCCTGAAATGAAACGACGTTGTTCGAAAATCGTTTCACCTAAACCAGGTTCCTTATGCACGGCATTCCCATAAAAGAACGTCATTGTCCAAATTTGCATGTTACTGTAGCATAACGTGCAACGAAAACCAACATAATTACTGAAATGAAATGTTTACACTGAAATAAGATGTCACGGTCTACATGTAGAAAGTATTAAAATACTCATATTTACGCATTTTAGTAACATTCCTGAGCAGTCTTGTAACTGCCAGCATATTTGTGAGTGTATGTATATGTATCTCGTTTACTGTACTGTATATAGGGTATTGATATAATTTAAGAGGTCCCAGCATGCAGTTAACGCAAGCATACTTAAATTGTTGCAAATTTGTTTTGTTTGTCTTGTCCTTGTTTTATTGTTTGTCTTGTCTACTTGTGGTATTTTTTTTTCTATGTATTTTTGTATCTACTCATTGACAAGTTCAAATAGCATTGTTGTACGCTCAACTGAACTGAACAATAAATATCGATATATCTATTTACACAACATTATTTAAAATGTTTCTTTGCAAAACTACAGAAGGAAAAAAAAATATAAATTTTAGTTCTGCGATTTTACAAGTTAATTTAGGCAAACATTACATTGACGCTTATTTTTGTTATTTTCCTGTTAGTTTTATTCTCCGTTTTAGTCATGTAAATCACTGTTTCTTTGTAGCAGCTGGATGTGCTTTTGTTTGATTTAAAACTCTTATTTTGTGGCCGTTTGGTAAAAATTTTTAAACGGATGGTTTAGCTATTTGGTTCATAATAATTAAAAATAAAGTTAATTATTTCTGACACAAATAACCTAAAAACAAAATGTGTTTGGTGTTACAATGTCAACCTTGCTGTTACAAGTTCACGAAATGGCCAAATGTCTAAAAATATAGTAAAAAGAAAAGGTAACAAATCTAAAATTGTGGTGTACGTTCCACCTTAAAAAGTTTTACACAATAAAGATTAGGTCTTCAGCAGTAGAGCTAATTTTTGTTCCGTCACTTTGGTATAAATCTCACCGTATATAAATCAATTGTTTCTGCTTAGGGTCTGTCCTGGTTTTTACGCTTGCAAATGCAAAATATTTAAACTTTGTAAACCTTGTTATAGGTACGTGTTACATTTTTTTGAAGTTGAGAAAACAATGACGTCGAGCGCGCGTAAAGGAACCTAGCTGTACCGCGCATTCATGTCTCCGCTCCAGATCCGAGAGGTGCTGCCGCGGTGGGACTGGTGGCAGTTGTTGGAACTACTAGCAGAGCTCGGGTGACCGGTCTGCCGCGAGGTTGCGTTGCGCTCGCTGTAGGCTCCAGT
The DNA here is from genome assembly GCA_003012365.1 of Medauroidea extradentata. Taxonomy (NCBI): domain Eukaryota; kingdom Metazoa; phylum Arthropoda; class Insecta; order Phasmatodea; family Phasmatidae; genus Medauroidea; species Medauroidea extradentata. The sequence continues at coordinate 181,763 of PNEQ01053147.1, forward strand.
ACGAGTCTTCGTCGTATACCAGAGATGAAACTCATGGTTTTACACAGAAACGCTTATACTTTTGCCCAGTGCAAATCTTCCAGTGTCAAAACACCAAAATATATGTTTGAAACTGTGGTACTAACGGGACCGCACACACACACGCTTATACACATACGTACACACACAATTCAAAATACAATTGAGAAAGGTTGGTTAACAATTACACGAAACAGGTTTATTCGTTGTTATTTGTAATTCGTATCACTTTAACATTTTATACGTTTCTGTGCATAGCATAACACCTTTCTAAATACATGTATCAACATAAAAAATCTTCAATAGGGCCTATTATTTTCTCGTAACATACCATTCGTCAGTACAAAAGTTGGACATCAGAACACCTGCAAGATAATACCGACAAATGAATACGTTTATTTGTTAAATATTTTATTCGAGCGTATTAACTTTTGATGCATTTTTATTTATAATCTTGGAACAATACAATCGTTACATATTTTTATCAATATGTTTTTGCAACGCAATACGTATAACTATTAGGTATTTTATTGACCACGGTCTTAGAATTACAGGTTTGGACATTAGGCTATCTACCAATGCTACTGAGTTGACCCCGTTATGACTGAAAGCGCCACTAGGGTGTAGTGTTGTTTTAACAATGCAATATAGCGTCGTACTACCACTGCTCCTAGCGGCTCCGACACGATTTTGCTACTCGTAGTTAAATTTACGCAATGTGAAAACACCACCAGTTTACCAGTGGCCCCTTCAGTTATATGAGAGTCAATTATCAACTCAAGTGTCCAGTCCTGCTCATCTATGACCGTGACTATGTCGGTACTGGTCAGGGCAATCATTCAATATCGAATCGGAAATGAAATGTAGAGTGGAAAATCTAAATTATCAAAGTCCAAAAGACTCCGAATTTAGTTAGTTACATCAAAATGAACTATGTGCCGGTGTCTATGTTTTGCTGTAAGAGCTAAGTCCCAATAACTGTCTTATTCGTTTCTATAATCGTCGAAAGATTGCATGTCTTATATGTATGCATAACCTTGCATAGCTGTTTTCCTCTTTTACTGGAGAACATATGTTTGACACTTATATCATTAAGAATTTCCGCTTTTCAAATGGGCGTTCTGTTTAACCCTACCCATTGTTTAGAGCCTGGATAGGATTACACGGAACTGTTCATAGCACTCTGTACTGGGCGCAGAAGTTATTTCTTTCTGTGTCAGTGTGTGCAAATTAGATTAGGCCTAAAGTAAAAATAATCCTTTGTCTACATAGCCTTGATATTTATCTTCTTACAATGCACTTCGTCTCCGTCGTGCGAAGTGTGGAGTTTTTATTCACCCCGTGAGGTAGACTTTCAACTTGAGAGCCCTTACGCAATCACCGTTCCCTGAGAGATGACATGAGATGAAGCTTTACAATCGAGCAGAGGCGGAATACAAGGGCTGGGAAAACGGAAGTACCCCGAGAAAATTCACCTGCTGACGTCCACCTTGTTTATCACATGCGAAAAATCCTGAACTGGGTTGGTACGGGAGGCGAGTGGTCTGGCCACTATGACACCGTGCATCTTTCATTCTAACATTTTTTTTACGCTATCTTAATTGTATGTCCCGAGGTTTTTCAGTAGTCCTGGTAACTTTCTTCGATCTTTCCAACTCTCATTTTTCTTTCGTGTTACTTTTACTGTAGTTGTACCTGTCATAATGTACTGTGGGACTTTAATGTATTTTATGTATGCGTTTTGACTGGAACTAGTTTTTTTCTGCAGTGTTTTATGAGGCGACACAATAAACCAATGGTGCATGTACAGGATATTGTATAATCTAGTTGCCAGAATCATTCAAACAAGTTACCATACTTGTAATACAGCGACACTCGTTTGTCCGACCAGACTATTAGAAGGCGGGAAGAGATGTGGTGGCTTGAGCCACAAGCGTGTTCGTTACGCAAGGTGGGACACACATCGCAAATGACGGCGTGTGTGCGAGTGCATGTGCGTAGCGAGTCCCGCGCGCCCTGACCCCAGTCGTCGACGCTACAGGGGAGATGTAAGGTCCCCGTCATGAATATTCCGCGCGCGCACCTCCAGCTCCGAGCTCAACTGCCCCTGATCCCGACCTGAAATAAAACGTCGTGCCAGCCTCCTCGGGTCACCTGGTCTGCAGTAAATCTTGCTTTCCAGCCCTAGTTACAACACCACATGTCGTTTACCCACAACTGTTCATAGTACGCTAGATATGGGAGGAAACGGAGGAGGGGATTCGAAAGTGAACTGCGCAGTCGTTTATGCACTGAGAAAGAGAAAAAATAAAGAATTGTTGATGGAACCAACACTCTGTTAAAGTAGGGCGATCAATCAGATTTGCTTAAGGACGTTCAAGTGGCAAATATGCCTAATTTTAAATATGCACAGCAGTGTTAGTTTTGTAGACGTTAATGGTGGCTTTATTTTCCCCTTGTAAACATTTTTAGCTCACATAGTCTTCCCACAGCGTCATGTAAAAGACAACATTTGTAAGTTACGAGAACATACAAATAACAAAAACCAACTAATTTACTCGAATGAAATAATTAAAAAATATTCTGAAAATGTAGGTAAATTTTCTTCATTTATTGCAATTTATAATAACACCGTGTTATTTTGTGGTGTTTTTTTTAATCTTTTAGTGTTAATTTTGTTGTTCGATTAAGTAAGTTGGTTCATGTTATTTGTATGTTTCCATAACATGTAAATTTTGATTTTGGTAAACCGCTATGGGAAGACTATAGGAGGTAATCAATTTTAACTATTTGAATAAGTTACAAATAATTTCAAAAACTATAGAGGGACAACAGTCAAAGG